>DWTF01000834.1:0-10383 GCA_018250225.1 Udranomia kikkawai
ATAAATGCCTTGGATTTTAGGATAATCCGACCTACATTATTGTCTAATAATTTAAAATATCGGTAAGGTATATTTTTTTTTTCTATCAAATAGCTGATTCCTAAGATAGATTACGTTAATAGCAATATATGTTTGTAAAAATAGTAACCTGTTTTTCACAATAATATAATACAAATGAAATCGTGACACAATAGAAACGGTTCGCTCTTCATTCCGCGTTATCAATCTACCATGATGCCATCTGTGACGGCGCCATTACTCAATTTCCTTTCCCGCCAAAAGACCGCCTAAAAAGAATTCAAAGATAGAACGAATCAAACAGGCGGCAGACGCGTTGTTTTAATAAGTGGAATAGAGACGATTTTTTTTTGTTTTTGGTATTTTTTTCGTCGTTTTTAGCAAGATGTTTTAAAACGAGGTTTTTTTGGCGCAATTGCCCATATCATATGAGGTAGTCATTGTAATATCAATATAAGCGTTTTGTTTTCCACATGTAACAGGAGGAAGGTACTATCTAACGTCATAAGATATTAACACTAAAATAGTAACACTACGAAATATTCCTAGTCTATATAATAAAAATTATAAGAATGACCACGTAGGTATTATTATAGTGCTACCTTAGTTTAAAAAAAAGTCTATTAACATCAAGCTCAAATTAAAAAAATATATGATTTTTCGTATAGGATTTAAAGGATTATGACTTTACTCGACTTTTCGTAAGTATAATGTACATAAAAATAGACATTACACTCCTAGATTTTGTTACTATAGGTACTTTCATTGGTTATTAAAAAACCTTCTATTAAACAATTAGTAAAATATTTCGTCATAAACTTAGGCAATTTTTGTAACCTCTTTTTAGTGTATTTCTCTTGAATTTACTAGATTTTTTATTTGAAATACGCAAGAAAACTTATCAAGGCACCCACATGAACTCGATTTTGGGCATTGTTGCAGTATGTTGGTACCACTGAATGATAATTTAAATTCATTCTCTCCGCCGCCCGCGCCATCATTTGGACAAATGTTACGTCATTTGTCTAAGAGCCTGAGGTGCGGCGCGGGGAGGGAAACTTTGTATGTTGGCTAACACGAAATTGATCTCTATAGACTAGTGCTTTAGATGCACTTTGGCATGTCCAGGGCTGAACAGATTCCGAAAACATCCATGAATATAAAGTCACGCAACATTAGCCTGTGAGTTCTAGAGCCCTGGGTTCATTTAGGCTTGCCCACGCAGAATCTCATTTCGTTGAGCTTCCGAAAACATTTCCTCAATGAAAAATGGAACTTAAAAAGTATGCTAGTCGGTTCTTTTTTGATAGTCAAACTTTCCTTTCAATGGGTATTGAATTAAAACTTGCCGTATTTGTGCTACGTTACTAATTAATTTAATTATTTATCTCATTGTGCGCATGTTTATTCAAAACATATAACTTTAATGAATGGCGGCTAAGATGTATGCATACGCTTCCGTTGTTTGGTTACTTACTTATGTCATCAAAGTTTCCAATTAAGCAAATATGAAGCTTATAATAATCCGATTTGTTTCTCGCAAACTTTCATGGAACTAAATAGAATTTACTACGCGTTAAGTGATTACAGACCTAATGTATCTACAATATTAAGACGTTTTTTTATTCTAATAGCCAGAAGGTCTACCAGAAACCCGAAAAAGAGAAAAGCGACGACAAAGTAAACAACTCAATGTTTTTGTTTTTATAAAAAAAAACTTCCAAATATTTCCCTCTAGATATACGAATGGTAAATTGGAATTGCCTGTTTGTTTCAAGATTAGACGTTTTTTTAAATACCTTATTGTCCCGCAGCAAGCCCTAGAGATGGGGTGATGTGTCGCGGACCCTGTCGTTAAAACCAATTTCAAAAGACCCTGAAATAACACAGAGAGGGATGGATTAATCCGCTTGTTTGATGTAACAGAGATCTTTCATTTTTTTCCATGCCTTTGTTCATGCCGAATTTATTTGTTGGTATCCTTTGGAATCATAGAACCTAGGTATAGCGATACACAGACACTATAAAAAATATTATCATACATTATAACAATTACTTATTATAATTTTACTAATGATCCTTTAATCTAAGTACTTATTATTCGGGTTTGTCGTAGAGTTGCTTTATACTAAAATAGTTTATAAAGGTACGCAGTTTTAATAGAG
This sequence comes from Udranomia kikkawai, assembly GCA_018250225.1. Classification (NCBI taxonomy): domain Eukaryota; kingdom Metazoa; phylum Arthropoda; class Insecta; order Lepidoptera; family Hesperiidae; genus Udranomia; species Udranomia kikkawai. Next base: position 2,184 of record DWTF01000834.1, read on the forward strand.
GCCTTAGTCCCATATATAGGAACGTAGGTGGGTCTCATGTTAACTGTAACTAGTTACATTTGTCCCTAAATAGCTAAATATTAAATGAATAAAATAAAATTTAATAGACAATTAAGGTCTCTTATATCCCAAAATATATCTAATTAAGATGTACCTTTTGAATTGGATGAACCATGTCCCCACATAACACCAAAGTTATTTTAGAAGCGTCTGCTTTCTGTACAATATTATCTTATTTAAATATTGAACTCGTGAAAGGGTACCAAAAATCTTGTAGTTGTATAAAAAGACCATAAAAATAACACTACACCTCGCATACCGCTCCGATGTCATGCCCAAACCGTAATCTCCGACCAGATCATCGGGGACCGGATGAAAAAATCTTTAATTTACATATAGATACGTATCTGTATAACTGAAGGGAAAATGTTATTCCGAAAGGATATTCCGTACTCCGGCCCTGGCCGAAAGTGGCGCCCCCCGCCCCGAGTGACACTGACGGATCGCGGGACATTAGTCATAGTCGAGACCTCGTCCCCCCCTCCCTAAACCCCCTACATACCCTGTTTATTTACTTTTTGTAACGGTATTGATGTTTAATTATGGAGAGCGCCCTTAATGTAAGTCACTTTTAGCGTAATGTTTTGCTTGTAATTTTTCATGTTTCGGCTCTATTCTTAGTTTCTTAGTACTTTGCGTCTAACAGATCATAAATTTCGTCACGTTATACATCATATCCTTTATGAGAGAAATCGATACTGTAAACAGTTATTTATCAGAATACAGTTATTTTTGAAGTAACTCGCTACCGATTTTATTTAGAACTACTTTTAACTCAAATATATTTTCACGTGGATGATATTACTCTTCTACTCCATGATTCTACTATCAAGACACATCATCTCATACATTAAAAATATTAATTTACGGAATATAAGGACAAAAAAAACCATATGGATGTATTAAATACGTGTAGTATTTAATACGATGATAATTAAATCACAGTAACAAAATACAAATAGTCATAATACTAAAAGAACTGTCAACTTTTTAAAAATACGATTCGATATTACAGATAATAAAACATAAGCGAACTCTGCTGTCGAAATTAAGCTGTTTCATTAATTGTTTGATCCATCAATCATTAATCACCAATCATCACTTCGGTAAGTACCTACCTGAGTTTGTAGGGCGTTCCCTTATCACATAGCGAAGATAAATGACTTGCGCCTATCTGTTAATTAAGATTTTCGCGAGCTCTCACCTGTAGACGGATGGTTGTGATTTAACTGAGATTATTTGCTCGCGTTGACTGCGATGTCACATACTTGGGCTAAGTATATATGCTGATAAAGATGTTTAGGGGATTCTGTCTTGAGATTGTGTTTCAAGAAGCTCGTATTTCATTTCAATGAGTAGGTCCTTTTATCCGATAATATTATGTAAGTTCTGCGTAATGAAAAGCACGAGTATCTAATTGTTCTTAGAAGCGTTTTCTTTGTCTTTGTATATTTATTTGACGAAAACTTCCATTAAATTATATAACGATTAAAAATGTTAATTAATTCGTAATGTCTTATTTAGTTTTATCAATTTCCGAAACATTTTGATCATAAAACAATATTTTACAAATAATTACATATAAATGTAGGTTAAAAACCGCCATTTTATTGGATTGAGTAACATTTATAACGTCATTACATAGGTTACCAAAAAATTAAGATAGTTCGCTGATCACCGATAGAGGGTGGGTTTGAACAGCGATTTGTCAGGAAAGCTCATTTAGGGGCGAGTCTGGAACAATCTCGAGGGATTAAGGACTCCTGATACGAGCCTGGAAACTCGACAACTTGTTCTTGCACTGGACCTCTTTGTTTACATAAAAGTGTTAATTATGTCTAACGTAAGGAGTAATTATGTCTAACATAAGTTAACATTTTTAACGTAAATAACACTTTGCGTCACCACAACGGCGAGGACATTAGATGTGTCAAAAAATTTATTCACGATAACCCTATCTTCCTTATAGCATTTAACAGATCGTCATATCCTAATCCTTGTATATAAAAATTACGTGTCACGTTGCTTGTTCACGATAGTCTCCCAAAGCGATTTTAACAAAGTACACACTAAGATATGCAGTTTGATAGAACTTGCAAAATAGGATTTATCTCAATTTATAGTCGTAATCTTTTTTATTGCGAATCATTTGTGTATTTTCAATCATTTTTCATTGTATCGGGACGGGGACCGGGACCGGGATCGGGACGGGAACGGGGACCTGATAACAAAAAATGATTGTGAGGCGATACGAAGCGTGCCGGGTCACCTAGTAATGATTATAAATATAAATAAGTGAAATAGTTCATTCTAAACAATTTTCAATGTGGACATCACTGACAACTGGATAAATTTCGGTACTAGACTAGATAAAATCCAGGTTAACTACTCGGTTTCGCAACACATCCGAGTTCCTCATCATCAACTCAGAGTTGATTTTTAAACATCACATTGAGGTAATCAAGAAGTGACAGAACCAGACTGTGTCCTGAAATAAAGGTACAACTGAGGTGATTCACGCAGTAATCGAAATCACAATTCAGATGTGTAATAACTTAATAGATCTTAATAATATACTCGTATGTTGATGCATTGTGTGTAACTTTTGGATTGAAAAGTAATTGGTTCAGGATGGCTGGTGCGATTTTGATTCACATAGGTCGAAGTCGAAGTAAATACTCCTTTTATGCATGTATCACTTCCCATATTATGTATCACTCTTTCCTTTACCAGCTTAACCAGTGTTTCGAATAATGCGTTTAGTTTAAACTCCACTCAAAAACAGATAAGCCCTGAAATGCGATTATAACAACATTAACTGATAGATACAAACTTATCGCGACCGCCAATCAGAAACGAGAACTCGAAATAAATCGATGTTACGTCCAATCATTACTCTACGTCAGGTTCGACTCAATTAAAATATCGTTAATGCAGCAAAACTGTACAAAAAATCAACCTTACATGAGCCTTGTAAGCTGCATTTTCCATCGCCATATGTAATACCTTGTGATGGTCATTATGGTAAATGTAGTATACTATAAAACCACGAAATCGGCGTGTCGGAATCAGAATAAAGGCAAAATAAACAGTCGGTAAAACCTGGCGGTGCGCTAGGCTTAAATGAAATAAGGCGGTCATTAAAAAAATATCAGCAAGAACCGCAGTGACAGCAAACACCATACTATTTAAATATTAACAACTATCTTTAGCGGCTGTGGGCAGAATACCATTAAGGCTTCTGAGAAAATACCATATCTGATGATATTAGTCTTCCTAAACAACTTTATTTGTCACAATATCTTACACCATAAATTAAACTAAAGGTGCTGGCAGAAAATAGTACCGATAGAATTCTAGACTTCATTAACCGCGACGGTAGTCACTACTATTTCGAAACGAGAAGGCATTTTGTTTAAAACTTTCCGTAAAGAACTCCCAAATTGTTTAAAAACGACTTTACCAACTACACAAGGCATTAACGAAATAAGTTTTTGATTGCGCTATCCGGGCAAAATTATATCGTTTATCTAACGTAATAAGGCCCTGCTTATCTACGGTATCTACCTATCTATCTTAAAGACTACAAGCGTCTTTCAGGTAGGTATTTTTAAAAATATTTACACTCAGAACAGCGGCCTGTTATCCTCGTGTACGAACGATAAATTACTTGTAATTTCGTACTCGGGTGATACCTGAGCTCAGTGAAAAAACACGAGACATAGACGTCTTGGTGCGTCGCAAATTACGGTCATCATCTTCTCATCAGAACCGTGGGTGAGCGTTGATGTATAGGAGTGGAGCTCGGATGTAACAAAGAAAAGTGGAAAACCGTAGAGACGCAAGCTGAGAAGCGTTTGTAGAGCGGCCGGGTCTCTTAGCGGACTAAATTGAGTTTTGAATGCTTACGTTGGTACGTCTTTGTCACTTGGAAATTTGAAATGAAACTCGATTTACAATCTCTGAAGTAATGTACTACTGACTTTTATCAAGAGCTTTGTTTAGGAGAACTTTCTGCTATATTTGTCATATATTTAATAGTTAATAGATATATTTAGATTTGAAAATAAAGTGGTAATTAGAGCGCGAGGGACACGACGGAGATTGATCGAATTTTGGCAGCGACCGTTTCTGAATATAGTTTGATTTCCTTGGGAAGTGTCAGTGTTGAATGATAGTTTCATTAGCGGATTATAGCATCAAAGCGTTTAATATTAATTGGTATTTATTTGTCAGACGTTAAACACTGATCGAAATTAATTAAATCGTATTTTGTGTACGGATCGCGACGTGTAATGTGGTTTCGTGTTTTGATAGTGCTCCGTCTATATTACGGGTTAATTAGTCTTTGAAATATATTTGAGCACCTCAGTCTTGGCTTGAAGTGTAAAGGGGAGTTCGGTATTAGGTTTGAAAGTTTAGACCACTCAGCAGATAAATTACAAGGAAATGAAATCTTTGTTGTTCGTTATGCCTCGCTGGTGGTAGCTGTCCCATCATGAATATATGTCATTTTGATGTTTTCTTCGTTTATGCCTTTACTTTTGAAATTAATACATACATTAATACTTTAAGATTGTATAAAATTTCACATAATATTCTTTCAATGAATGATTTTGAATACCTTAAAGCGAAATTTAGTCTTTATACAGCAAAAAATATTGGAAAATATTTTCTCACCTTATTGACGTCATATTTCCAACTTTACATTTTACGTTTTCATTCAGGCTTGACGTATAACTTAAAATACCTGAATAACAGCTAACATTGCTTAGTTCACAATTTTCTTATGAAAACAATATATTTTTTTAACATTTACTATGACGAAAGAGTCAAAAGTAAAAGTACTAAGATCGTTTAAGCGTATAATTCTACCTTTAGCCATTAGAAAGGCAGTAGTCGGCCGGGTGACGGTAACTAATCGTACCTCATGCGTGTCCAATCGAAACGACAGACGTTCATTGCGGTTAAGTAGCTAGCAATGGGTGGCTTTATGTGGAAATTGTTTTATATTTATTCAGATCTCTGAGAACATAGCTAAAAAGACGATATCTTCTTGCCTCACCATGATAGCAGCAGTTATATAGTTTAATATATATATGTGCTCTTACTATTTTTTTATTATTTAAAGGCGTTGTGACGAGAATGTAGAATTTATCATGATTATTATCATTATTAACATACAATATTTTACTCTTTTTAGATTTGATAGTACCCCATTATGTTTACTTGTAATAAAATAGTTTTTGTCCTTGATATTTGTCTGGCGATAGACCAATTTTCAATGACGCCAACCATCTACCGTCCTAAGTTTTTGGCAGTCAAATTCTTGTTTAATTGACGTTATATTACATAACTAATTGATATAATCCGTTTTGCTTAGATTCTCATATTTCAAGATGGACGATACTAGAACTATAAGCCCTAGCTAGTGTTATCTACGAACCGTAATTTTCAGTAATCCTAAAAGTTTGATAGAGATACTTTTGTGGCAAAATGCTACAAAGAAGGCTTTTAAGGAAAATAATTTTTATTTTGATATTTTATATCCTTCCATCGAACTGAATGAAACTGTATTCGTTTAAAAAATACATATATAGGTAATATTTGGAGAATATAAGTGGAGTAATGTTACGCATATTAAATTTATTTCGCAATTCTTTTAATGGATTTTCCTTCAATGCTGATATAATACCTTATTCACATTTATTATTCCTTGGTCAGTTTTTTTATAAAGGTACCTATGGAAATTGTTTACATCATCAGCTTACGGTAGTGGCGTAAAAAAAGAAAATTACCAAAACGGATTGACGGAGTGGGCCGACCCGGCACATCATTAGCATCAAGCCAATGGTCGTTACCTAAAAGTCATTAGCGTCAACTTTTACCGTAATTTGAGGTTATATACAATCTTCCTACATATACGAATTTGTATTGTATCAACGCTAATGTATTAGTTTTTACGCGCGCCTCCGTTCTGTGGGAATCACTTTCACGGGATTAAAATTACCGTGACCTGTCATTAGTGATGTCCGGAGGTTAAAAATTAAAAAAAAAATCATATGGCGTTTCTTTTCAAATGTAGAACTTAAATAACTGACAACAAGACTGTGTGCTTTATAGAAACATTTTTTTCGAAAACATTAGCAACGATTTTTGAAATTCATCTAGACAGCTAGATGCTAGATGGATAGCTAGAGGGCTAGTTAAGAAAAGAATAAGATAATAAATGTTATGTTTAAATATTTAGATTTTTACATCATTATCAAACGTTTGTCGGTATTAAAGTAGGCAGGTAATAAATATTAGCTGAGCACAGATGAATTTCAGATGAGTTTATCATTATCATAATTTATGTAAAAGATCCAATTTTGTGTTATTAGCAGGACTTTGGATGATGACTTAATAGCTTTGCTTGATTGCGAAATTGTTGAAGGCGCCTCGCGATTTTGAACACGTTTAAAATGTTATTTTTCTTTTGACATACTTTGATGAAGTAATTTTATAAGCAATTACCGCTGATATAATAAACAGAAGGCCGTACGTAACGACCCATTTTTATCTTAACAAAAAATAAAGTATCACATGAGGTACTTACATAAAAACAATATTTAGTTTAATAAAAACGGAATATTGTTTTATCGAATGTAACGTTGTTTCATGTGGTGTCAACGTCTTTTAAATGCTTGAAAATCGAAATTTGTAAAAACAGCGCTAACTATTTACAGATTAAAAACATTTTAAATATTTATAGCGCTTTTTAATATTATTTAATAATATGATGTTAAACAAAAACAAATAAAAATTTTATTGTGTAAATAGTGGATTCTTAGGATAAATTAAAATTCAAACCCTGATAAATGACAATTATGATATGTGTACTGCACTTCTGTTATCACGCTTAAGTTCAAAGCATACACAAATTCTAAGGAGTCTTATAGCATACGAGTAGCACTCGACCATTCGGCTTCGTATTAAGACATAAAGCTTACGTACACTGTACAAAAACAATACACTTTTTACTATGTAGCTGTGCACTCGGTTGTTCTAATTACGTGGTATCATTACAGTAATGACGTATAATCATAGAGCCATTTGTAATAGCTGGTGGCTCTCAATGAGGTGTGGAAACGCATAGTTTTGCGGTGTGCGTTTTCAGAGTAATTTTTTTGGACCCCGGTATTGGAGGTAGCGGGTTTTTTGCAGGAGGGTTGAACCCTCAACAAAAAGGGTTTAAAGTTACTGCCTACGTCTATGTGGCTTTCTTTTTAAATTGCTATAGGGCGTGTTATTAAGTAATCGCTGACATGTATATACGAACCTTTGCAACACCAAGTCACTAATACCTTAAAAGGTCTTGAATAAAGCCTTATTTGCATCTCATTGATGGACCTCTTTAGTAATTATTTTCCAGTTTTCTGTCTCTTGAATCAGTAAAGGTCATTTGACTGGTATAACGTTTTGCGTTTGTGACAGCTGTGTACAATAAATACAGCAGCTTACTAAATTAAGGGATTATGATACGGTCACATACTATTCTTGAATCCTCCTAAACCCTTTCAGTCCTTACAACAAAATAAACTAAAACTCATGAATTCAGTTCTAGAGAGACTATCATTTTAGGAGTAGACATATAAAAATAGTATAATTATGTATCTACATCATATATCTTTAAAAATAGCGTTTAGATTAATTCTTAGTTTACATATAAGCTAGATGCCAGATTAATATTGAGACCAATTTTTAAGATTTTCAAAACGAATGTAAAGTAACTACTTAGATATGAAAATATATTTTCATTCTAATTTAAAGCTATCTCAAAATCAATTTAGTTTAAACTTGGACCAAACAAGGACCACCTTATTATAGTTATTGTCGGTTACATCGATACCAGTGGCCAATGTGCGGTTTAGAAATCGATTCAAGCGTTATTAATATAATTTTTTTCCTGCTATTACGCTCTAAGTAATTGTTCTTTAGTTTTTTATAGAAATAAAGTTTTTTTTCGTAATTAAAGTATACGTATTTCCGGAACAATCTTTCGTCATGCCTATTACCCTTGTCTTGAAGTCGGTTAAAAATAATTATAACTGTCACTAACGTTGCTCGTTCAGCCGATACCGAGCGGCGGCTGGCTGGA
>DWTF01000835.1:0-10381 GCA_018250225.1 Udranomia kikkawai
TTTTTTTTTTTTTTTTTTTTTTTTTTTTTTTTTTTTTTTTTTTTTTTTTTTTTTTTTTTTTTTTTTTTTTTTTTTTTCTTTCCTAGCTAATATCGACATGATTGTGCCCTAACTGCCCTAGCTAACTTAAAGACTAAACTTATCAACTAACTTAGACTAGATTAGGCCACTTCATGGAGTAGCAAGTATTCCCGCGGTTTCGTGCGCCGACTTGGCTTCTTGCGCTAGGAGTCTACGGGTCTCGAGGTTTCCCTCCTTACCCGGGCAATTCTCAATGGGTCAACGGCCCACGGTGCTGTGTTCCCAGCCTAATGCTTGGGTGTGTGTGGATGTGGAGTGTCATGTGTGCAGTGTCGCATACTCAAACTCATAGTTGGGTGGGGGGGGGGGCTGGACGAAGGGTTATGGAGTCTGTCCCCGGATGGTCAGGGGAGACCGGGTGACCCTAGGGTTTCTCGCTGGAGCGGTAGGCCGTCGGGTGGTCTTGCGTGGAGGGGTGCGATGCCCCTAAGGTGTTCGTATGGTCCGTTGTCGGCCCTCACAAACATGCGCCTCGACAGCCGTGCCACGAACTCTGCAACAGACTCCATTTTAGTGTCGCGAGCGATGACATCGTTCCGGACGTAGCGTCCAGCTCCGAGGATGTTCCTCAGGACCCGGTTTTGCTGCACCTGTAAACGTGACTGCTGCGACTTGGCCAACAGCTGGTGCCATGCTGGCGCCGCATACGTCAGCCGAGATCGGATGTATGTTTTGTACACCCTTAGTTTGGTTTGGAGCGGCAGCTTGGATGCGAGCACCGGTCTGAGCATCGCGCGTGCGGCGCGCGCGTTTTGCACCATTCGGTCCACCTGCGGCCGCATACGCAACGCACAGTCGATGTCACATCCAAGATACCTAACCTTGGGCTTCCAATCCACCTCCCGATCCCGGAGGCGAAGCGGAGGCGGCCTGGCACGCTTGAGGCTGAAAAGGGTGGCAACCGTCTTCCCCACGTTGACGGCTATCCTCCACTTGTCCAGCCACTCTGAAAGCAAGTCGAGCAGCCGCTGCATCCTCGCGACAGCCAGCTTGATTGAGTGCGACGATGTGAAGTAGGCGCTGTCATCCGCGTACAACGCGAGGGTGACATCCCGTTCCCACTCGGCCAGATGGCCAGCGAGTGTGGGGATGTCATTCGTGTACAGCAGGTACAGCACCGGCGAAAGGCAGCTACCCTGTGGAACCCCGGCACGAATCGGGCGATAGGTAGAGGGGACGCCCTCAACCGACACAAAGAACTGCCGGTCCATCAAAAAGGACACCACCACCTGGATAAGCTTGGCCGGCACGGGCGATTCCATCAGCTTGAAGATGAGGCCCTGGTGCCACACACGGTCGAAGGCCTTCTCGATATCGAGAAAGACTCCGACCGTGTGCCGCTCCCAGTTGCGTTCACATGACAAGTGATGGATCACCCGTGTCAGCTGAAGCGTACTCGAGTGACCCCTCCGGAAGCCGAACTGCTCGTCTCTTAAAACCAGTAACGGACGCAGTCGCTTCAGGAGGAGCCTCTCGAACAACTTCGCCATCGTCGGCAGCAGCGTGATGGGTCGGTAGCTTCCCGGAAGACGTCTGTCTTTGCCCGGCTTCGGCAGGACGATCACCTTACCTGTCTTCCAGATGGTCGGGAAGTGGCCGGTGCGCAGGATTCCATTGAAGAGTCTGGTCATTGCGACCATAGCCCTCCTGGGCAGCATTGCCAATGCGATGTTAGGAATATCATCAAGGCCTGGTGCCTTGCGCTTGGGTAAGCGCCGGGCGACCTTCCGCACCTCCGAGGGCGAGATGAACTCGAATCCTGTCGGCGGCGGTGTTGGACCGTTGATGAATTCCGTGGCCCATGCTTCCACCACCTCGTGGTGTTCGCGGATGACGGCGCTAAGGTGTGACGGAGTAGGGTGAGGCGAGAATTGCCCTTCCAGGTGCTCCGCCAGGATCTCGGCACGTTCGCTCGCTGCATAGCAACGCCTTCCCGCCCCATTTAGGAGCGGGGAGACGGCTGCTCTGGTCCGGGTGAGCTGCCTGTTGAGATGGTGCAACGATCTCTCGTGTTCGCCGGCCTGGTCTAATCGTGCATCCCAGTCGGCGCCACGGAGCGCATTTACCTCAGCAGACAGCTCCTCCGCCAGCGCGTTGAGCTCGCGCTTGATCGTGGGACACCGAGTGCGTGCCCATTGTTTCCTGAGTTGTTTTTTCTTCTCCAGTTTCTTCAGGAGACGGACCGGGAGATCGCGCTGATTACTTCTCACCGCCCGAGTGGTGGTGGCTGCAGTCAGCTCGTTTTGTATGGCTGCTGTGATGGTTTCGGCTGCAGCCTCCACCCTCTCGGGGGTGGCGAGTGCGCCTTGAAATTGAAGGCCCTCCAGGGCGTGCTGGTACTTCTCCCAGTCCGTCTTCCTGGAGACCCTGGGAAAGGAAACGCACTCGGCTCCCAGGCCAAGCGTGATCAATATGGGGAGGTGCTGCGAGTCCAAGTCCCACAACACCTCCACACTTACCGGGCACGCGAGACTCCTGTGGAGCACGATGTCCAGGACGTCGGGGCGGCAGGAGGCGGCAGTCGGGATGTGAGTGGGGGCATCTGGCCCTAGCACCTCATACCCTTTTTGCTCGGCGTCTTCGTAAAGGCGTCGCCCCGCTACGTCGATGCTGTGCGACCCCCACGCCCGATGTTTGGCGTTGAGGTCGGCTGCCAGCAGGGTCGCTTCTCCTCCGCTCCAGATGTTGTCGACGTCCTGTGGGTCAAAGAGGGGACCTGGCGGGCGGTATCCCGCAAACAGCCGCAGGTCCCGTCCCGCCATGCTCACCGTTGCCCCAATGGAGCGCAGGTGGGTGAATGGCGGAAGGGGTAGCACGTCGTGCACCACATCGCTACGAATGGCTATAGCCGTTCCCCTGTAGGCAGTGCCCTTGGGGGAAACTTCGTCGCGGCGGTACACGAAGTAGCCAGGTAGCCGGAAGTTCTGGCCTGTGCGGAGTTTGGTCTCTCCCATCAGCACCACGTGAGCGCGTCGCTGTCGGAGGAGGCCCCTCAGCTCGGCCTGCCTAGCGGGAGATAGACCTCCCGGGTTCCAATATATCACCTTAAGGGTAGACATTTTGGAACCCAAGAGTGTCGGAAATAGTGCGCTTGATTACCCCTACTAACTCCGGGAATCGAGCAATCGCCTCGCTGATAGCCGTTATAGCGGCTACCAAGTCATCGGCAGTCATTTCAATTCCCAGAGCCTGCAGGGGGCGCGGAACGGGGGTAGGAGTACTGGAGGTGTGGGGGAGCGGGGTAGGACGTAGAGGGTCACTCATCGGCTCCACCTGCTGCTGTCTGCTCCCACCGGATTCCGGTGGGTTGGGTCCCGCCTGAGAGACCGCGGAGGCTGCGACCACCACAGGTTTGGCTGGTTGGGACTTCTTTTTCTTCGACTTCTTCTTTCTCTTGACTGGGGGGACCGGGGGAGACGCAGGTTGGTGTGTCGCCTCTGGTGTGGACACCGCCAGCGGTTGAGCCTGCTGTGGTTGAGCCTTTCTGGCCCGGTCCACCTTCCGTCTTTCATTTCTCGCCTGGTTGGCGCGTGAAGTAGTGGGGGGGTTTGCCGGCGCCATTAGGGAAGCTCCCTCGGACGCAGCAAACTCCTCCACGTCCCTACGTGGTGGGGGGCCCCTGGTGTCGGGGGCCCCTGGTGGCCCCTGAACACGAGGCCTCATCTGTCCTGGAAGAGGAGCGCTCGATGTTGGCTTTGGAGGTGGTAGTGTGATGCCTCTCGCCCGCGCCATCTTCTTCAGGTACCCGCATCTCCTATCATTGGCGGTGTGGGCACCCGAACAGTTGGCGCACTTGAGCGGGGCATCACGCGGATGAGTGCAGTCTTTAACTGCGTGGTATCCCGCGCAGCGGATGCAGCGGGCGGGGCGGTGACAGTTCACCGAGGAGTGGCCGACTTGCTGGCATCGGTGACATTGCGGCGGGCCGATCCTGCCACGCCACCCCTCGATCCTGACGCCCCCCATGTTCAGGAGCTCGTTGACCCGGTACAGTCTGGTGAGCTCCTTTTCCGGCATTCGGTCCAGCTGCACGTGATACACGCAGCCGGGCGCACCTCGTCGAGGGGGGATGGCACGCGTGAAGCGTACCGGGAAGCCCAGGCCGGTTAAGGCATCGGTGACCCTCTCTGGGTCCGTCGCACTCGGCAGTCCACGCACCGCCACCTTGTTGGGACGGTCGTCCTGCAGAGTGTAACAGTACCAGGAGAGTCCTGGTTCCCTCTCCGATAGCTCGGTGAGGTACCTCTGGACTGCCCGGTACTCCTCTGGCGAATGTGGGAGGAATCGCACGCCCTCTCCCAGGGGCCTCGCATGTGGCGCGTGTCCCAGCCGGGCTCGAAGCTCCGCGAAGTGCTCCACCCAGTTCGGAAACTTCTCCACCACCAGTGGGGGGTACGCCTTTCCTGTGGTGGCCTGTGCTGCAGCTGTTCCCGTTGACACCTGCGCTGAAGAAGGGGGGATATTAGCATTTCGTTTAGGCGAAGCCGGCGCCGACAGAATCCCTGCATAAGAAGTGCTGGGTCGCGGGTTCGATTCTGTTCGATTCTCCTCCAGATGTTCGATGCTCCTATAAGGGGAGCCGGGGGGGGAGAGATGAGGGGGGAGGGGGGACTTAGGCGCGGCGGGTGGTGACGCCGATGCGATCCCATCATACGATGTTGAGTTCAAACCCGGCGCGCCCTTGTCCTCCGAGGGTGAGGGGGGAGGGGTGGGGGACTGGTGGGGGGAGATGTGGCGTGTGTGCGCCGCTCTTGCTCCAGTTTCCCGCTGGCCTTCGCTTCCCTCTGTGCAGCCAGTGCGATAGCCGCTACCGCTGCTGCTGTTGCTGCTACTGCTGCTGCTGCTGCTGTCCCGTGGTCTGCGGCCGCCAGCAGTTGTGATCGCCGGAGGCTGGGGCGGTGACGGGTCCGAGTCCTCGAAAATCGCCGCCACGTTGGAAGGTCTCTTTTCCAGGGGTGGTGTTGTGGACTCCCGGCTGGTTGCCTTTTGGCCCCTCCTCTGCGGCAACCTGTCGCTGAACGGTAGACGGAACTCCTCCTCTTCGTTGGTTCCACGTGGGTCGCTGGGCTTCAGTGCCTCTTCAAGTGGCTTATAGCGGCGCGTAATTACATTACGGACCACTATTTGTCTGGTGGGGGCGGGGGGACGACCCCTCCCCCTCCTGGTCTGGACTCCGGTGGTGGTAGGCGGTGTCTCCGTCGAGGTTCCGCAACTACTCTCTTCATCACGGTGTGCGTCTCCCTCGCTCACCGTTCTGTCGGATCTTGTGGGTTGGTGTAAAAAGTTGCGGCCGTCCCTGTCTTCGCCGTCTCGCTCGCACACCGTTTTGCGAGATGAAGAGTGTAGCTGCGGTTTCTTGCCGTCTCGCTCCATCTTCGATTGGTACGTGTTTGCGCTGCCTGTTCCACGTGTTTATTTCGCGGTGGTTGGCTTCTTCGCTGGGTACCACTGCACCGGACCCTTTACTAAGAAAGGTGCGGTACAGTGGCGGGATTGCCCGTCCACGGCCGGATTTGAAGCTGGCTTCGCGTCTCTTCGGTCGTTTCGCTTCAAAAACGTGCACATGAGCACCTGCGCGCGTTTAGCGACGTCGTTTGCTATTAAAACGACTGAATAAATAACGTTGCAGAAGGACCAGTTGTATAAAACAACGTTTTGAAAAAACGTTATGTCCTCTCCCTTATAGGCTCGCACTAGTACTTTCCTGAGAGTCATGGACAACTTCTTATTGTGTAATAAGAACAGCACAAACACCTAATCTAAAAGAAATATATAATCCCAATGTCAAATTTCGTTCTGGCTAGTAATCGAACATACAATCTCTCAATCGGCTGTCCAGTATGGGTAGTATTAATTAAGATATTATACAGAACATGTCTACTTATAAATGAAATTGTTAATAGCTGTAATTTCGAATATTTAATGGATATTATTTTATAGCTATTACAATTATTCTGAATAAAAAAACATTTTGATACCTTATAATGAATAAATAATAATGCAGACAATCTTTAATGTAATTATTGCTCATTGAAGTCTACAATGAAAAGTCACCAAGTAATATATGACACAAAAATGATGCTATGAATCTATTTACTCAGTTTATTTTTCCACCCGAATTGTATGAAATGATGTTACTGGCGATACCTACTCACATCGACTAATAATAAATATGTACGGCTGGCAATTTAATAAACGATAAAAAACATACATATGTACAACGTACAGCACGAAAATATTCCGGTAACGAAATTAAAACTGTCGCTGATTTCGCAGCTGACTCTGCCACATAATAAAATAGTGTCGGTCGAAGTTGCGCTCGTGAAAACACATCTGTGACATTCACGCGAACTTTTGACGCCTTATGTTTAAAAAATGTGCTTAATTAAGAGATGCAGAAAATAAAACTGGCTGTACACGCGAGTTATTTGCCTTTTTGCATTGGATTGCATGAGATTTTTTTAGGTTTCTCCGAATCACGAAATGCGCCAGAAACATTGTTGTCAGTTCGGTTCGTATCAGTAATTAGATTCAAAAATCGAGTAGCGGTATAAGAGTACTACTTGATGGCAACCTTTTTACCTGCTTTTCGTTTTCCCACGGCTGAGGAATCCCTGGAGCATACTCTACCATGCTGCCTCATGACTAATTGGAGTAATCTTGATACTAATCCTTCGCTCACTTAAGTAAACGAATGATAGTGACATTCATAAGTTGAAAATGACCCAATTGTACTAAATATTATCTAAGTAGGCATATACATTATAGTAATAAAATTACAAGAATGCTCAACCGTTATGACCCAATGACTAAACGTGATAAAAAGTCGAGTCACGAAGCCAGTTCGGCTACAGTATCCCTGATACTGATGCTCACTTGTTTGGGGTAACCGCAAATAAATATTGTCGAGTGCGACTAATTGGTTCCCGTTGGATTCGACAGGCAGCCCGTACGAGGCCGGTGCGGTCCACCACATAATTTATTGGATCGACTGTACCCATCGAGGTATTTATCCGCTTACCTCATTGGCTCTATGAGTTTTATTGGGAATATTTTGAATGTAACAAAACTATCGCAGTTTGAATTTGTATTTTTGTATTAGAGGAAGATTTATGGGTGTAAACTGTAAATAGCCATAAAAACTGTAAATAATTTACCGTTGTTAAAAAAAAGTTTTCTTGGAAATAAGAAATAGTTAACAACGTTTAAATTAATCTCCAAGTATCAAAAAAATTCTTAACATCGAATAACGCTTCTGTTCAAAACACAAAATAAAGCGACGTAAAAAAAAAAAGTTTAATTTACTTCAGTCGCGTGTTGTATACTCCAAACTTAGGCAACCTAAATAAACTTTTATTTATTTGGTTCCAGAAATAAAAACATGTTCAAACTATAATAATATCGTAACAATATGTCCTGGCGAATCCTACGCGATACCTTTTTCGGGGCAATAAAACCCTAGAGATCAGACATTTTCCAAAGTTTTTCTCACAACTTTAAAGATTCCATTATTTCATATTCTGTGTCACATTTGAGCAATTGATAAAGTAAATACAGCAACCTTTAAACAAATATGTATAATATAAAAATTTCAAAACCCTGCTCAGACTACTTCTGTATTGTAATTAATTTTTCACAGCAAAAGAATATTCACGTAATCCTACAGAAATCCCACAACGAACGGTAACTCATGAAACATTAAATTGATCTTGAATAATTTCTCTCTTGGAAATTTGTAGATCCGTTTTTCACATCTTTAGCCAACGTTTTTGCCCATTTGGATTCCGGACCGTATCCAACTGAGCCTGTTATCCTCTAACTTTGCCTTCTCGCTGAAAAACTCTTGCTATTACCGTAAATATCAATTTGTATGAAACTAGAGGGCGGAGTCGCGACCCGGCACCGCGCAACTTAGTCTGCCACAGTCAGTTACAAATTGAAGTAGCTCCTCAGAAGACTCCAACATTTTAAATGTCACAGTTTATAACAGTTTTTAATCGGAAACTCTTGAAAGTTTTAATGTGTGTGTATTTACTAATGTGTACTAATTTCAGATACAATATATGTACATGATATTTAGTTTTTAGCCATAACTAGTTGCAAATTGAAAAAACTCTAAAGAATCACTAAACATTTTGAAACGATATAACAGTTTATAATAGTTGGATCCGTTTGAAAGTTACGTTTATAAGTATTTTATGGACATAAAGTATGCATGAATTTACTGACTCTCGATAAAATATACTTGATAGTAAGTTGTTACTAAATAGGGTACATAGCATTTTCATATTTGATTTAATTAAAAGTAAAATCTCAATAAAATTTATTTCTACATCGTTTGGCTGTTGCAATATTGAATTATAAAGCGAAAAAGTAGCTTGACCTAGCTACTTTTCCAGTTAAAGGTCACACAAAAACATATAAAGATCTTTCAGTTTAAAAATGCACTCCGGTCCATTAAACTAAATTATTTTTATCTGTGAAATATTTATTACATTGTATATTCATTACAACTCTTTAGAAGTATTTGAGGCTAGTTTTTGACACTCATTGGTCAAATAATGGGGCGATCAGTCATGTTCAGAAATTTATACATCGAATGCACGAATTGCACTTGTCATTTGTACTTTTTATCGAAATATTATTGATTTGTAAAAAAAAATCATGTGTGGGTGGCAGACTTCGTAGGGGCAAGCCCCTTTTTAGACTAGAACATAGTATAGATATGCTCGTATGTACCCAAGGCCCTAACCGAATCACTATCACGGCCTATGACACCTAGTGGTTACCTCTCCCCGGTCGACTCACTTAAGATTCAGCGGTTAGTTAAACTAAGTACTACTTTAAGTGATGTAATACACAATCTCACCCACCGCACCGGTCTAATAGTGCGCTCTATTTCATTCGGACAGTCTAAGAATTTATTAGTTAAGTATTACCCGAATATTTTAGCCGTAGTGACCGCACTAAATCTCGCAGGAAAGCTTGGCGTATTCGTATATGTGAGAATAGTTTTTACGGAACTATGGGTGCGGGCATGTACAATCCTAAATCATAAATATTTATGTGATGTGATGATGATTCAAATTTGATTTGTAAAAAATAAGCACAAGAAAAAACACGTCATATTTTTTATCTCAAGCTATCCATATATCTCTTTCGTATAATTTATTTATTAAAACTTATTAACGGATAAAATTAAATGTAGTAAGTAAGCTTCCAGTATTTTAAATATTTTAGGGTGGTTTCAGGTGTAGGTACTGTTGAATTAACTATCTTATTTTTTTTTTTCACCGAAAAATGTGACTTTGGCCAATGTAATAATAATTTATTTAATTCACTTATATCGTAAGTACTCCATTAAACAATTATTTTTTTTTTAACCTGTAAAAGAGCTTCAATATAAACGTACCCGAAAGCATTACTTTAGCTTCAGGGGGCGTGTATTTGTACTCATAAATTCTGTTAAGGTGTAAACTGCACTCTGCAATCACAGACATGCGCTATTTTAAGAAAAATATTAAAGCTCTATATACGTAGGACGTGCCTTATGGAAAATCAGATAACCTAGATGATCTAGGTCCCGTTACAGCGGGTCAAGTGTTCACGAGTGAGTAATTAACCTGCATTTATTGAGGGGTAATTGCGTCCCATATTCATATCTACCTACATACATTTATGAAAATTTGTGATTTGGATTTAAAGTTGCTGACGGTTATTTCAGCCATATTGAATCAAAGATTTAAATAGTTAGATATACTCTGACACCTAATACCAGTGGCGTATTATTTTAATGTGTGGTGAACAGAGAAAATAGTGTCATCCTTTTTTATCATACTCAATCTCATCAATCAATCCCATCTAAATAAGTGAGCTCACTCGTTTCATGGTGGAAACATTTTAGGGCGGTCGGCTCTTGAAATCTTTGTATTAAATAGTCACTACTGCTCATGGTCATATATAACCTCAAAACTTGCCTTAAGCCAGGAGTAACCTCGTTTGTGACTTTGAAAGTTATGTGGGAATAATTTATATTGGAATTAGTTATTATCTTGCAAAAAAACTAACCAATGGGATGTTGATCTTTCAAAATCTATTAGTTCTTTAAAATAATTGAATTAGGTTATTTGAAATTTCCGTTAAGTTAGATCTAGTTTCATGAGAAGCAAGTTTCTGTGATAATAAAACCATTAATGAAAATTTATTATGCCAATACTTCGAACAATCTTGGAAGTCTACTTGGTTATTAAAACCTGAATTAATGATTAAAGGTAGATATTGCTCAAGCGTAATTAAGCAT
>DWTF01000836.1:0-10380 GCA_018250225.1 Udranomia kikkawai
TCGTTTTGGCGGAAAATAAAAGAGCGTAACGTAGATTTTGTATTTTTTTTTATTATTAGTGTCGTTTTCTCTACAAATATAAGATAACGCCAATGACAACATTTATTAGAAAGATTTATATTCATCACGCCAAAGATGAGATGAGAAATGTCATATTTCCAACGTACGCAAAAGTTCACACACAACAAGTTTAAATAACCATTGATACTGAAAAGAAAATAGCATCATAAATATAACGTAATATTTTTAAATTAAAATTTTGAACATAAAAATAGTTCTTGTATGTAGTATTTAGTGTATATCTGCTGGTTTACGCAGCGCATCGAGTAAAGCTCCCAGCAGGCGAAGAAAAACACACGATTTAAGAATTACAAAGATTTTTTACAGCGGTCTTTTCAACAGTAATCGTATTTCAATCAGTGTACATAAAACTGTAACGTATTATTAACCTAAACCTTCCTCAAGAATTGCACTATATTTAAGTAGAAACTGTACAAACTTGTGTTCAGTATATTTTGTGCAACAAAGCACTTGCTTTATTGCCCAATTTTGACGAAAATTTTTGCTCAAGGAAGTTTAATATTCATAAAATAGGAACGTTTCTCATAATAATATTACATAAGCTTGCCGGGTAACACCCCGATAATATTGACCGGGAAGTTTTACGACCAATACACGTAAAGCACCCACGAAACTAATAAAATCAAATAAAAAACATAATATACCAGTTCAATCTTTTCACACGTATAAACGGTCGTAACCAATTCGGAATCCGACATTGTTAATTCTCTTTTATGGTTCTAAGATGCGCACACGCATTGGTTGGCCGCCATGTTTCATCCGAGGTGTCAGAATAAGCCTTTATGGAAAGCTCAAAGGCGCTTACGCTATACATTAGCTCGAGGGACCCGATTCTTGGAACCGTTCGACACTGAGATGGGTCATTTTGTAACAATAGCACGGGTGTTAGGGTTGGTGATCTTAAAGTTAAAGTTTATTTAGGACATTGATCAATATAAGTTGACTGGTCATTGTATTTTCTGCCTAGAGCGGATTTATTACATGAATGATTTGTTGAAAATGTTCAAATTCCAGTTACACATTATGCCGATGACATTCAGAAGTTTGTAAGCGTTTATTTTCAAATGAAATGGTCTAATTTTATTAATACCAATGTGTATTTTACAAAAATATTTGAATCATTGCGGTTTGATTCCAATTTGTGGTATTATTTTGTCAATGTACTAATAATGGTTTTAAGTTTGTTTGAATGCTGAATGGAAGTTT
This sequence comes from Udranomia kikkawai, assembly GCA_018250225.1. Classification (NCBI taxonomy): domain Eukaryota; kingdom Metazoa; phylum Arthropoda; class Insecta; order Lepidoptera; family Hesperiidae; genus Udranomia; species Udranomia kikkawai. The sequence continues at coordinate 1,288 of DWTF01000836.1, forward strand.
TTGTCCTATGAATCATTCATTTAAAATACACTTATGTTTGTTTTTGTTAATTTACCATGCTGTTGTTTTTAATTGAGGTTTATTTATAGCTATGATTGTTTCTCTATTATAACAGGTTCATAAAATAACTGAAATCACGAATAAAATTCGAAAATCGAAATATTGGGCTATTTCGTTTTAAAGTACAGAAATGTAACATAGTCGTCTTCATTTAATAGAATTCAAATAGATAATTGAACTTTTCGCTCAATTACTTTATCTGATTTAATGTTTGAAGAAACGAGTATTGTAAAAATTATATGCGTGCTTCCGGCCCTGGGTGCGATGTCGTAGACTATGCAATCTTTTTATTTTCTTAACGGTAAAATAAAAAGCAACTGTCCTTCAAAGTAGTACAAATAGAATTGAAGTATTCTGGAAGTAAAGTTTTTCATCCAGTACTTGATAAATAAAGTAAAGTTTACTTATCAAGATTTGTTTAAATGCATTACGCTGTCCTTGCAGGTGAAGTTTAATTTATATGTGCTATAAAATGCTGTCCTTACAGAAAACATCAAACCCAAATCAAAACCAAAATCAAAAATAAAAAATAATAAGAAAAAAAATTGGATGTGGCAACCCTACTGCGGTTGGTTTACAAGAGTTACTTTTTATTTTGGTTCGGTCGTGCAGCCGACACCTCGCGACAATGTACGGGACGTGACCTTCGGCCCGCGGCTGCTCCAGCTTTTTACTTCGTTTTCGAGAGGAAATCTTGAAGACTAAGCTTTTTGCATGACGTATGTAATGTCGAGTAACTCACTGGTTCGTACTTAGCGGGAACACGAGACAAAACAGTAATGGTGACAATTTTTTTGTAGCAGTGATTGTGTATATTAGATATCCTGTTCAAATGTGACAAAGCGAGGTATTTGTATCCTGTCAATTTTCGTTTAGGAGTTTTGTTCTGCATCTATCTTGACGTCAGTGGTCAGTTTAACATGACCTATGGATGGGTACTCTTTGCTTGTAGTGTTTACTTCTATTTTTTTCATATTTTAACTTGATTCTGGATCATTCAAGGCAGACAATATTGGTAACAATGGACCAAACCAAAAAATCATTCATAATGTGTTATGAAAATTCCGTATTAAAAAGTAGGTACCTACCATCAACATAAACATGCATTATACTTCAATTTTATTGTCATTGAAATAACCCTCCGCAACAACGAATTTAGTTAACAATAAGTCCTTAACTCGGAGATCACAATGACAGCGCATCCGCCTACGGCCCCATACACCCGATGTCCCTATTGTAGCATTCAGGTTCGAATCACACTAGGTTTTGTGTAAAGAATTCCATCGCCAGGTAGGCGTCAATCATTCCAAAGAAATCTTTTCAATATACAGATTCTACTTACACCCACACGTCGCATAAAGTTGACATTGTAGGCATTAATATTGATGTTGTAATCTCGGATTAATTAATTAAATTTACTTTGACACGTTGGAAGGGTCAATAAAATAAAACCACTTGTTACTAATTGAATATTACGACGATAATTCTTGAATAATGCTATTAAAATTAACAATCGTTAATTCGTATAGCTGTGAAGTTATGGAAAATTTTAGTTTCGGAATTCATAATGCTAGTTTAAATGTAATCCTGGCTTAATGGACTTACTTTTGCCGTGACCAATCGGAAACTCTCCGTAATGTGCCCATATAATATGAATGCCATTCCCAGTGAGCCATTATGTAATTTTATCGTTCTTCTATCCTGATTCCACTTTAGGTACAATGCCTGGGAACATAAAAGATCGTGGAGATCAATAAGTTGATTCGTGTGGCGTAGATTCCCGATCTCGATCTCTTTGTTGCCACTAAAAGCTTTGAGTTATGACGCCTTGGGATACGTATCGATAACACTCCGTTTGTGTTATTGTCTGGAAATTTTAATGGATGCATCAGAATTATGCTCTGTAAGCCGTTCTTTTCTACAAAAAGTAGTTGTAATTGTAATAAAAATAAATGTGCTGCTTTAAAGTACAATGCAATAGTTTTCTGAGAAGATGTGTTTTTCAGAAAATTTCATCTTTCATCCCGTGAGAAAATGAAATATTCTGTTGTGAAAACAGCTTACTTTGTTTTATGTGACGATAAAATTTTGTCTTCTGGTGCAAAACGTATCGTTTTAATATTCCGCAAGCCAATTGGGAGAAATTTGAATTTTTAATGCGCGATCGTCTGGGCACGTGTTTTCAAACAAGACCAGGGGCCAAGTCGTAATCATAATAACTCTTTTTTGTGGAATTGGACGAAGATACGATTGATTTTCTGTATTATATGGAACAATAATATGCCAGAATTATACGGTGAGTCATTTTTGCTGTTCTGATACTGGTTGTCATTCTATTTTATTTTATTTGATAGTTATTAGAGTTCTTTTTTATTACGTTTCTTTTCAATTCTTTTCAATTCATCCAAATGGCAAGATTATGCTTAAAGTTTTCTTCTCAAGCGGTACGGTATTTAAAAACAAAAAATAACTCAGCATATCCGTATTAATATTAATAAAATGGATTATCATGGGAACGATAACGTCTCACCAAGGTTAGTTAGACTGTTCTCTTTACTTTCATGAACATAAAAGCACGCTGCTCTCGTAAGGTAAGTTTGTAACCAAGTTTTGTAAAATTTACGTTCCACTCTAAGAAAAATATATTATATCGCTGAATCCTTCTTAACCTTCTCTGTACTTTTCAAAGATATATTGGAATCAGGTGCTTCCAAGGAATTTATTTTTTCGTGTTTAACGACACGCTACATCACTGCATCAGATAATAAATCTGTTGACATTCCTGAAGCCGATGTTTTGTGAAATAATACAGAATTAGCCCAAATATCCGAGCCCACGTCGATTCTGCGACAACGCGCATTAGTGTTTTACATTCGGATGTGTACACAATCAGGCTCGTTTGTTTACGAGTCATCGACCTGAACAGAAAATACTAAGAACGTATTGTTTTAAGTATAACACAGTTTACAGTCTAGGGCGTTACCCCTCTTAAATAAGGTATTTGTTGAACAACAATGCTGTGTTTAGATTGTAAACAACGGATCACATTCCGTTTGGGCTCTTACGAGTTCAGTTTCGCCGACAATGTTGGTGTTGTTTGTGGCAATTGTCTGCGGAATTCAGGTTATGTTGCTATAATTGAATATCGATTGTAAAGGTACTGTATGATCCTATGTTTGCGAATTCCTTTCTGTCTATAGGATTCAGATATTTGGCTCTATTGAATGCTTGTGGTGGTAAAGTATAATTTTGACATGTGTTCGAAGATGCTTTCTATCCCATCTTAATTTTTAGAAGATACTTTGCTTAATAACAATTCAGTTCACTCAAATCTTATATGATTTTAGTGTTATATTTAAGAAGACAACAAATTATTTGTCTGGTTTATATTACAAACAGTAGGATACCTATCCCATATGATACAAGCTTTACGAGGACAAAGTTTAACAAAAACTTGTTTTGAAATAGAAATACTGGTCGGGTTCAAGAACAGAGCAGATCCTGCGATAATTCTACATGTTTTGTTTCCTAACGAGCTATCTTCAGAGACCGCGACGCGTATTAATGCGTTCTGCGATGATGTATGCCACCTGTCATAATGTTGTACGCCAATATGTTCACATAATAAAGTGCAGACCTTGTATGGGAATATCTATCTAAGCGCAAACATTAATCTTTGGAATCATTTGCATCGCGTAAATTTTAGTAGATAACTTTCAACATACGCTTAAAGTAGAATGATTGAGATTTCGTTTCTAGACCTTCAATTTACAGATCTCATTCCCCAAATCAGAAGTGAAATATTTGTGGGAGAGTAGAAGTGAAGTGATATCAGGTAGAGAACTACTACGGAGTATGTATATTATAGATGAAGTAATTCGGAACTGAAGAACTCGGTGATTTCGTCGATGGGAAGTATAGAAGCACTGGTTCGAATGGCGATTAGGAGAGTCCTGCGTCTAACAGCACGAACACAAGACACGAGTGGGCGAAACTATCTTATGTAAATACAAGCATGTCAAATATTTAGATCATTTGAACTTGTTATCAGAACTGTCATTGTTTCTGAAGGCTTAGAGGCTGGCGAGCGAGTCGTGACTCACGAACTTGTGGTCTTGACTCGATGTGACTGTTGATCATGACAATCTGAGGTTTTATCTAACTCGTTCAGGATGTTAGATGCAGAAACTAGGTTAATTTAAATAACGCGTGTGGTGCAATGGTTACAATGGATTATCGTGCGATAGGTCCTTGGTTCGATTGTCAGCGATGCAGGAATTTGGACGATGAGTTTAAATTTCTGTTTTCGGTCTTTGTGTCTGTGTTTTGTCTTTGTATTGTCCATGGCATCCACACAGGGAATCTTAATGACACGTATGAGTGTCGAGGCGTTATGTATTTTATTTACGAGTAAGAATATTATCCAGTTGGATTAACAAGTGACTCTTATTAATCTACATTGACAAGCGTGCTATCCATGATTTGCAATCCTAGGTCCCGACCGCAGATGTGGGCGTACCACTGAGCTGAAGTTTATCTATCGTCACGAGCGAGCCCTAATGAGATCACGCGATTTATATCCAACTTGGTGTAAATGCATGGGCTTACGTGTAACTTGCAGTCTTTATTGCATCTCCATTGTAATAAATTCACACATTTTTAACGAAAAGAATAAATTACTCAGCCCACCTATTTTTTAATGGGCGCTCTGTGTTAATACTACTCTGTCCAATTTATTCTCATCTCCTCTATGTGGAAATCCACTAATTTAACGAGACACTTAATTTTTCTTTTACATATTAATAAAATATATTAGTTAATATTAATACTTTCAGGCATCAGTAATCTATACTTAATATTTGGAAAGAAGTTCTTCAAAAAAGTGTATCCGCCTTAGCAAACATTCGTCCCGGAACACTAGCTATGAGGTATACCTACGGGTTAGTGGTGAACAATGTATAAAAAGTTCTATCAGATTTTACTATTATAAGCATATTCGTCTGCAATGATGTCATAATCAGTTAGAGACAACCTTTTCGTGTACGATTACACGCAATAAGAAACTAAATAGCACGATAAATTATCACATAACACACTACGATAATCAAAGAGATATCGAGTTTCAAACACATATGATGTGCGCACATATATGGTGTCAGCGACACCGAGATTTACTTGATGATACTGCGCGTATCATTACTGCGCTCGCCCGATGTTTCCTGCATACGGTATTTCAACTAGACAAAGATAATCTTACATCATTGTGCGTTGTGAACCACACGAGTACATAAACATCGGACGTCGTGTCGTATTTTTCTTCAAGGCAACGAACGTCTCCGCTTTGTACGGGATAGCCGAGATGGCGCGATAATCCTTATATTTATTTATCCTCCCTCGCAGTTAATTAGGTGTAAGCCCAACCCATCCTCCGCTAATGCTGACATATTTGGTGGTATTTATTTAAGAGCCCCATGCATTCCTTCAACGTTAAGCTCCACTTAATCACCTCTTTCCGTCCTCGCAGTTGAGGGGATGCAGTCCTCGTATAAGAGCGGACGTATGTAAGGATTATGTAAGTAATCTTTACATATCGTGCGTGATAGACAAGAGGAGTTTAGTAATGCAATGTTTTTTTAGTAACTTTTCTGCAGAGCCGTTCGAGGAATCTAGTACTTTGTGCATATGAATATATGTATTATATTGTATGTTAGTTAAGGGCTATGTTGATGCTTATATTGATGTTATACGTGTCGGTAAGAAGTTTTTGCGGTGGAGTGTTGAACCACTATTGCCCGCAATTTGTTCGTACGTGCGAAGAGGGATTGCCTTCCCTAATTGCGGTCTGCGAGAATTGCTCCGACCGTTGCTTATATGGTATAATTTCTCGTATCGATTTCGTTTCTCAGAATCGTTCGCCGCTTCAATCTCGCATCGGCATGGTATGGGCACACTGGATCTCCTTATGCTTAGGTCCCTTCGATGACATCGTAAAGATACTGAGGTGACATTATCGGCGGAATTCTGATAATTTCCCATTTATCCATGTAGGCGTTCTGTTGGATCTTGATAATTTGAACTCCTATTAGGGTAGTCGGTGCTCATCTCGTGCAGCGGGCACCGGCACTCGTATAAGGCACTAAAATAGACGCCGACGTCGCGGATTGACTGTGAATGGCGAGGATCGCGAGGCGTGCTCGGGGCTCTGTTAACTCGATGGGGTACACGTCGTTTTTTGTCGGGCGGGCGTTGCAAACGAAATTATGCCTCGTTCGGCGCCGCGCGGCCGCACCGACTCGTCTTTTTTCCACGTCCGCGTCGAATTTTATTATTTTTATTTAACACCTGCGCCCAGTAATCTGTATTCGACGATCTCCCGAACGCTTAACTCTTTTTGGGTTTATTTCGGTGTCGGGACCGACCAATTTATAGCATCGGAGTTTTGTCCACCGAAAAGTGTCGTTTAATTTTCCCTGTTGCACCGTCGACGATCGATTATGATCGCCCTTGATTAAACTCCTGTCAGGTTGTCTGTCGTGACTCTTTATTTTATTCCCTCGTTACGGTCCGCGTTCGAATTTACTCGTGTTGTGGGAATCGTTCGTTTTGGTCATGAAGATTTGCCGGTTATTATCTAGTGTTGATGTTTTCGTAATAGAACTGCCTAATAACTCAGAGATAAGCCGCGTCATGCTGAGCTTTTTCGTTTCTCGGGGATTAAATTTCGGTTAATGGTTGTTTTACTACCGAATTTATAATGTGGACTTTCGGTTAATATTGTTATGGGCGGACATTATGCATAATTATTGGATATTGGCAGTGTCAACGGTCATCGGCCCGCGATGGGCGTTATCGATTAACTCGATTGTAAGAGGCAATCAGTATTAGAATACTAATTGGAGGCGCAGCGGCACGCGGCGGCGCCGGCCCCGCTGCTCTGACCTGTGATCTGGATTTATTGTTTTCTTACGAAAATATTACAATACTTATCATTAACATACATTTTAATATACAAAACACTTCCAGATTTCTATATTTGTTTATAGTTCCATGAAAGTTTCTGCCTCTTTATAATTCAACGATGTTTTAATACTTAACTTTATGTAGAGACATCGTATATTTATGCTGACCATACAGACAAAATGTTATGTACATAGACCATTTATTTCGAATGTCTGCTGTAAAATGAATAAACACACTTAAAAATACGCTTACACATATCTGTATATCATAAACTGTATATCAAACTAATTTCATGCGCAGCTATTGTAGTTATATTTAATCGCTGCAAATACCCTTACTCCGACATTCATTAATGTGTCAAAATCTTATTATCGAAACCGCGTAAGGACATTAGGGGCGTCGAGATAAAACAGACGCCCATTAACAGAAGCTGAGGAAAAAACGTCGATGCTATCGCTCGACGAGGTGGCAATCTAATTTTTTTCTTAAATCCCAGTCAATCACGGGAGAAATGAGCCTAAAACGATCAAAGAGGGCTGATTGGCTGGAAGCATACTACGCGCATTGGGTTTTCTAAGCTTTAGAATTTGTTACTTCTGTAACGACCTGTTTTTTATTTTACTATTTTTTATGATTTTGAGGTAGCATGCAGTCCACCTGATGGTAAATGGTCACTGTCGCCAACCTAACATCTGTAAGAAAAAACTTTAATCTTGTCTTAGGTTGACTAACCTAAGACAAGATTAAAGTTTTTTCTTAGGTCGACTACAAATGCGTTGCTACCCAAAACGTACTTACTTCAAACCTTTTTTTCCGTTTTTAACCTTTAGAAAGTTTAGTTTCCTAAGCTTTAGAAGTTGTTACTTCTATAACGACCTGTTATTTCTTTTATTACAATTTATTTTTGTAGTTAATGGTAAGTGTACAATTGTCCAATTATAAATGAAATAAGTTTTTTTTCTTTAGTTCTGTTTAAGGTAGCAGAAGGTAGAAGGTATGTAAATGGTAAACGTCCTTAAATACTCGTTCTTGATTGAACAAAAAGGTTTATTCCAGCTCTGGTTTTAATGAAAATAACGATCTAAAGAAGGTAAAGATACTGAAATACAAAATGACAGACCTAATTAAAGTTTAGGATTGATTTTCAAACTTATCGGTTTTCGAAGAAATTTGTTTAAGATCTTTATCTTTGTGAATAAATAACCTAATAAACGTGCAAAGGTTTAATTTCGTTACGCACACGTGTGAAATATTTTCCTAAAAATCCAAAGCGGGAACGGGATTCGTTTGTGAATAAAGTGTTTTGTCAGGCGTTAAAAACTGTAGGGAGGATCGCGGATCGCCAAGGTGTCTCAATCAGCATAAAACAAAAGAAATCAATAGCACCCCTCGGCGGGGCTGACAAAGAGCAAAGATTTCTTTTCACAATTAACCACCCCCGGGTGGTGCGAAGCTGATAACTGGTTTAGCTTAGATCCGACTTGCGTCACTTGAAAGTTCATTTTGATACAATGTTTCGATGCAGTGTAAAATCGATTGGACGATTTGAAATCCCTACGCTTTCCTTGCAAAGGCAAGCAATACTATTGGATGCATTGCCCATCCATCGAGATTTTTTTTTATATGATTTTGAGGTAACAAACGAGCATGCAATTCACCTGATGGTAAATGGTCACTGCCGTCCAAGTACATTTGTGTCAACCTTTGTCAAATTTATTTTTTATGAGTAATTACGAGGTAGAAAATAAATTTAAGGTGAATTTAACTTAAATGAAATTTAAAACAAAATCTGCAAAGCAACGATATTTAATACTAGTTACCTATACTTGCACATTTTTTCACTTATTTTATGTTTAGTATTTACTATTTTAGTACTGTAATTTTAAATAGCAATTTTTGATTGATAACAAAACGAGAAAACAAAAGTAGGTAGCAAATGTAGTAAAATTAAATCAAGACTAATTGAAAACGTGTCAAAGGTACCCATCAATCCGTACGAGAAACAAAACAAAACGCACCCAACAGATTTATCCCTCTAGTTTACTTTTCAAAGTAGAAATGAAATTGAGTCTG
>DWTF01000837.1:0-10379 GCA_018250225.1 Udranomia kikkawai
CTCCCAGCGTGATTCAACATTTTTTCATCTCATTTATCTCTGAATTTCATATTTTTTTATAAAAGTGACCATGTTGAAAAAACGAAAATTTCTAAATTTTTAAATTTTTAAAATTATTTTTTCCTAATTTGCTGAATCGGCCGTGGTTTATATGCTATAACACTTATTCATAATTTAATACATCGCTGGTGACATGTTTACTAATTCTCACTACTTTCTATTTGCAAATTAACTGTCACTATTAATTACTTGAATACTGATTAGGTCTTTGAAATATTTAATTTAATTTGCTATCGAAGTAACCATTGTTTTCTTAATTATATTGAGAAATAGTTTAATAGATAGTTTTTTTATGTTTTTGTTACAATTGTGACATACACGCCTATTATTTAGTACGTAAAATTTTATCATTTCATTTACACATTTATGTCCATCAAATAAAACATGTGAAAATTAGCGTTATTTGAATTGTGCCACCGTGGTGGAATTTACTTCATCCCGTCTTATTGAAAAACCTTTGTAATAATGTACGAAGAAAAGAAACTTACATACTCCTTCTGCAGCATATTTAAGTTGCTTGCATACTACGGAAGGATTCTCCGAAATAAAACTAAGTTGCGAACTCCACACGTTCGCGGTTTCCATCTGAAGTGTTCGCGACGAATTTCAAGATTTTGCGGAGTTTCTACGGAAGTAGCTCTCGAGTAGTAAGTTCAACGTCTCTGCACGTCAAATGTTGCAACGCTTACTGGGCTTTCATATTTAGGTTCATATAATGTTTTTTAATATTTGATGTGAAACTTTTTGTTAGCGTTCCAACAATAAAAGCTAAAGGCACATACAACTACTACTAGGAAGTGAGCCTTATAAAAATATTATAGTTATTAATGTATCGCTCTAAAATCATACATGATAGGTGGTGGATTGATTTTATTTCTTTTTTATTGTGAAGTATGAACTATCATATAGCAAATTTTGTACATACTGAAATAAATTAAACAAATAAATATTAATCAATTGGTTTTTAAACCTCTTTTTGTAAAATATCAAACCTTGCCTACATTGTTACTTCCTTACTTACTTTCTTAAATTTAAGCAAAAAGGCGTGTGACATTTTTACGCGTAGTAAAACTGTCATTAGAAGTGGGAACAGGCGCGATAATGGACATTAGCGGGGAAGCCCCTATCTCGACAATTTATCTACCACCGCTTTATTCATTCGTAAATTAACTCGCCGATTGTAGGCATCAACGGATTATGCCACTTCATGGCTTACTTGCTGGTGATTTGCTTGTAAATAGACCTCTAACGATTGACAATCTGTGGCAGTGTCTTTTAACGTGTTTAACCCAATTAGTTTTTCCACGCGGACACGGTAAACGCGTAGGAAAACTAATTGGTAAAGAAAACCTTTTTTTTACCAAACGAACCGGCAGTTTGTGTTTGTATGGTTTCTGCTGCCTATAAGCTTCTAATCAATCCAAGAACCGAAGTTTTTTCTTATGTATCCCTTGGCACACCCTTCAAACCAGAATAGAGCGGCAAGAATATATCTTACATACCTTACATATTATATGTATGTATGTAATAATTGATTACACTGTAATTACTGGATTAGTCGATTCGAGATTCCTTAATGAAGTTTAATCAACCTATGAACTTAGATTCAAACATTCTTACTAAGTTGGAATATTTGAACTCATAAATGAAGTGGAATTTTGTACTTTTGTACACATTAAAGGGATAAGTCTTGCGCCAACACATTATCTTCTTTATTCTCCGGATAATCCAACATTTTAGCTTTTGAGCTGAAACAATATTGCCTGGAATAAGCTAAGGCTCTCCGAAACCGGACCTCCATTAGCAAAATCTAATTACATCTGTAGATTTAGTACTACGTCGTTCGTATTACTCAGCATTATAGCAGTATGGAATTTTTGTTTCTTTAAGTCAAACTCTATTGTGTACACATCTTTTTACTTTCATCGATAATTAAAGAGCAAATCAGGTCAGAGGACCTTAAATATTACTGTATGTATAATTTACATATGAACTATTCATAATTATAAGCTACTAATAATAATGATCTCTCAATCTAAAGGGAACGTACAAATATTTCACCTAAACCTACTTCAATTTACTTAGTTATTTAGACTGCTAGAATGTTCCCAAAGGTAATCTACATATTAATCAGCATAACGTTATTTTATAGCTTGTATCATTCATATTGCATTTGCAAAAGAAGCAGTATTTGGAACTGGTGGTGGTAGAACATTTCGTGATTTTACTTTCGAGGCACCACCGCTACACCTATATCTGCAGCAGTTACTTCGATCCTGCCCAAAGTTGATTACAGGTATCCATGGGCGGCAGTGAGCACTTACCATCAGGTGGACTGGATACTCGTTTGCTACCTCAAATATTATAAAAACGAACTAATAGTGTGTTAAAAAACGAGGATGACGTAATATCACGTTTACGTTACAAGTTATTACCAATATTATTCTTATTTTGATTCATGAAATATTCATTTTTATTAAGCTGTCCTTAAAACACATAAATCTTAAATATATTTGATAGATGCGGCCGTGGATATTGTCGCAATTATAATTCATCTCACTGCGGAGCATATAGGTTACATTTGATCGCAAATAAATTTCCATCCATTCATATCTATAGATTTATCATGCCAAGAACAAAGCCCAAATGCACAGGAGTATTTAGAATTTGTACCGAGGAATAAATATAGATTAAGTACTATGTATTACATTTATTAAATAATCTTTTTGATTTCAAATAATCCATACACAAAAATACAGTCATCCCTACTAATTATAAATGTGAAAATAACTCTGTCTGTCTGTTTGTTACGCTTTCACGCCAAACACGTCACGTTTCGGTCTTATAAAAATGTTGCAATAACGTTACATACACGAACTCCTCTCCTTGGGGCTGGGGAAGAAGAATATTTAATTTCCGTGTAACCTACTATGTCATTTCATTTCATGTTAAAGGCTTAAGGATTTAAGTTCGAGTCAAATCAATTCAATGAAATAAAGTAAGAAATAAGAAGCCCTAGTTTTTTAGTTTTTCTCGACGCTACTTTAACATTTTTTAAACCGGTAAATTAGTATGTACTTTTATTTTGAAAAATTTTTTTTTCACTACAATACTTAGGCCATAAATTCAACCTTAGTACACTTTTGTCCATTGTAGTCAATAAATGTAAGCAACGAGGTAGGTTGCTTCCACCAAGGTTATTTAGATTGACCCGATTCCAAAATTCCGTTTAGGGATTGCGTGTATGCCGGAGGGCTGGGGCAGGGAGGGAGGAACTTTGTTCACAATACGACAAATGAATATCAAACAAAGTTATAAGCCCATTGTAAACAGCGCCGGATTCAGAAATAAACTGGAACAGAACTAGGTAAAGAAACAATACAATTGGGCCCTAAAATTCGTTAAATGGGCGTTGTACAAATAAGGCCGCAGCACCAGTCTGCTCCAACTTGGGGGAAAGTACAATATTTGAAGGTTTAAATCGTGTTACATAAAGTACACGACTCTGATCCACGCTGTAACTCGAGACTTGAACCCCTTAAGCCAGTAAATACTATGCTTACGTACGTACCTATAGCTTGATTTTAATATTGTCTTAGTTTAAAGTTGTAAGTTTAAAAGTTACTTCATTATTGATTTTTGAGCCTTCTTTCTGTTTGATACTCTTTTGAACTGAAATAAATATTTCGTACATATGACATTTTTCACGAGATGCTCCTTTCACAGTCATTAGAAAACTAAGTTGGCTAGCGTAAGTTACTACAGTGCACAAATATGTCTACACAATTCATGCTGATCTGAGCTCCGAATCTGTGTTTTTACGGATGTAACAAGTCGCCATTTCTTGTGAATTTCCTGGAAAATTTAATAAGTGCTAGATTACTTACACGATCGTTATTGTTTCAGTTAATCTGCTTTCCCTTTTGTTTGAGACAAGTTCACTTTTTACCTTCATCAAAAAGTCATAATGATACATCGAGAATATTTTAGGCAATTGTTACTTATTGTAAAATTTTCACTTCTTCTTGTGCGTCTTGAAGGTATACAAAATGGCGTTAACCTTTGTATTGTTTGAAGTTGACCCCTAGTTAGTTCCCATTTCGCATTATTTCGGCCGCCATTGTTGTTCCTTTATTCGTGATATGGTTCGTAAATCAAAGTTAAATTTCTAAGGTTGCGGTTTCGACTTCGGGATTGGAAATTAAATTAAATTATGTCCCTAGTTGATTTAATTGAGAAAGGTCTCAGGCCCTTTTCTGAGACCTTCGTGAAATGTTGTTACCGGAATTATCGAAGTTTCTGGATATTTCTAGGCGTCATCTTATTTATATCGCTTCGTGATCGATAAAAATATGTATACCTACTTCTATTGAATATAATTCAAGTATTCAAATATCTTATATATTTTCTTTATTTTTCCTGACCACACCTTTCAAACCAGAAAACAGCAGCATCACTGCTGTTATAAGGCATAAATAGGTGGTACATCCGGAGTATAACCGTAAAAAATTCTACCACCTTCAGAATTGTGGTGGAGAATATCTCAGTACCTCGAAAAGTGGAAAGAGACCAGTCGACTGTAGCATGTATAAAGTTAAACAATCGTAAGGTATCATTAATACGTTTCTTCTTATGCGAGGACTAATCCGTAATTCATACAGAATAGTGTGCGTTACCGTAGCAAGAAAGTAGCACCCAGAGTGATATGAGTGGGACACATAATTCGTGCTCAATCTGCTGTAAATATGCGCCGAATAAAAAAATTGTGCATGTTGTAGTTTTAGAAATAAACGGAAAAAACGATTCCTGAAAGGGATAACGTTGCCCCAGCAGGAAAATTGTAAACGAATGATAGGATAGCTAAAATTTGCGCATGAGCAGAGATAAGACTTCATACTTGCTTCATACAACTTAAGAATATTAGTATATTTCGCAAGTACGCAAGTTCCTCGCTATTTTCCTTCAGCAGTTAAGGAAGTAATAATTAAATTCCATATAACTTCGAAGATTCCTCAGGGGGCTATCATATCCCTTGTTGCGGCTAATATTACTGAGAACAGCAGTAAACCGATTTACTTATGATGTTGATCTCTGTCACTTATTCAATTAAATTACGTCTTTGAAATTATTTAACTTAATCACTTTGGCATACGGACTCAGGCGTCAGATTTAAACACTGCTAAACTTTGTTGGTTGCTATATGTACAAGACGAGTTTTTTAATATTATGTGCAATGGCCATGATTTATACCGTTTAATTTGGTTTTATTAGCTTCACCTGTATGTGGGTTTGTGAGCAACTCTCTTTTGCACACTTATCAAAGAATGATGACAATGCAATATTATGGTATTATCGAGCTGGTCTGGTGATGTAATTGGAAGGTGGCTGATGGACTAGTAAAATATCGAGAGAAAAATACGTTCATCGTAACATATTCTGTCCGTTTAACTGTCTGATGACGAAGACATGAGGCAAGTTTTTAGTTTTTTAAACTATTAATTATTTTAATCCCTTCAGCTAAGATCGAAGGCTCGTAGTAGTGAGAGGGTTCAAGTCAATAGTGCAATAGGTGGAGTGACTACTAGATATTGGGCTAGGACCCTTTTATACTTAATGATCCATAATAATAGTTATAAAATAAAACATCAAATTTAAATTAACATAATATATTTTGTAGTAAACGCCATTGTCAAACAGCTCTATAGTCAATTTCAGTCCAGTATTAAATTCAGTATTAACAAAGACTGTAAATCTCCACAATAACCACAATTCCAAGCGATATTTTAGCTTCTATTATCTACATAGCACATTATTTAGAGTCAAGCTTACTAACACTTCTTATGTTATTGCTATTAGCAGTGAAGATTCAAGCTTATATAAAAGTATTTCTCTGTGTTATAGTATAAAAATAAACGACATTTTTGAAATATGTCTTTTTCGTTCCGAAATGAGCGTTATGATCTAGTTTCCGGTCGTAACCGGAAAACTCACGTGGAGTTACGTCATAATGAATTAATTTATTCTACAATAACCTTTTCCGGAAACACAAATCCTATGTTTTAATTTGTTTTTGTTGAAAGGCTAGGCACTGTTTTCTTTCTATGACTGTTTTATGGGACGATATTTTTTCTTCCAAATTTTTTCTCAGCCAAAAATCTTGGAGTCTTGAGCAATACTTGACCCTAAGACTCGAGCGTGACTTGAATAAACTCTTCATATTATATTTTCTTGTAAGAGAACAGTTGAATTAACTGGTATCTTGACTTTTTACTGAAAAATTTGTTTTTTTTCAATTTGCCGTGACCGTTTTCCGACTTGATATAGACTTTGACACTTGATTCTGTAAACAGATGATAGTGAACTGATATTGACACAAACATTCGCTGTACCGTAAGTTTAGTATCGGTTCAAAATCATGCTGTAGCCTGAATTTGTTTTGTATTTGTAAAGGAGTGCTGGGAGTTATTTATACTGGGCCTTTTTCTCTTCGGGTCTACCATAGCCTGAAAACCTGGAGGCGTTGAAAGCCTATGACTACTGACTAAAGAAAGTTCATGAAGTGTATATGTATACCCTATAATGAATAAAAACATTTGATTCTTGATGTGTACAAGACGTGAAAAGTAGAACAACTTGTACGTACTTTATCCTGTTGCTGCTACCAATGTAGTTAATTGGTCCTTGTCCAAACTGTTTTAATTTAAGCTAAAGTTACCCAAATCCTGTATTTGTTCACAAGTAGACAATTCACTCACATTATCCCCATTTCTAAAATTAGTTCTGGAATGAGATTTTGTACGAAATCTAGTATTCTCACTACGTATTACAGCTAAGGTAGAACGCTCGAAACGGCGCTGTTAAGATAATATCACTTTACGTTCCCTGCGACAATTAGGGACATTTCCGTATGACAATGAACATTTTCATGTATGAGAATGTTATTTTATAGCGATATGTTCTGCGAACACGTTTAATAATGTTGTACTTTAATTATGCCAATCGCATACCTAATGCGTTTCAATTAGGACAATTTTGCGTATGTGGCGTTGTTCGTGTGGGCTTTATGTATAGTATAATGATGGGTTATCTAATGATGATCACATGTTGCACTGGAGTTTAGCTGAATGAATATGGTTAAGGTAATTGATTAGTTAATTTTCAAGTTAAGCAACGTCAGGCGCAGTCAGTAACTGGATGGGTATGACAAATTTGGGTAATTTTTGCAGAATTCCGTGTTTCGATGTGCACGTTAAACAGTTACTTGGCAAGTCACCTATAGTTTTCGTGAACTCACATTGGAGCAGCGAAGCGGTATATGCTCCAAGCATTCCCTTGTTGTGGGAAGGGACCAATGCCCAACAGCAGAACATAAAATGGAAAGCCATTTCATTTTCGATCCCTGACATAGAAATTCTATCTGGAATAAAAGGGCAGGGACTTAAAAACAGAAGAACTACTTTGATACTCGCGTAGTATGTACATAATATTAATAAAGGCACTTAGAACAAATGCCGAGACGAAGCTACATTCTCGACGAACGCAGTCCGTCTTGCTAAGCTCCATGAATATTCATCAGACGTTGGCATCGTCATTACGTCAGCGATCCATTCTCGTGCGCTGGCATCTGCTACAAACCTTCGTGGAATCACGTGGAGTTGACTTCTTTAATACCTTGTTTGCAGAAAGGGAACAGGGCTGCTAAGTGTAGTTCGTTAGAATATAAGTTCTGACAGTTTGACCTGGTCTTACCAACCAATCTTGAAGGTGGTAGAACGTTTCACGGTTGGAGTCCGGAGGCCCCGCCAGACCTATTTTTGCCTTAAAACAGCAGTGTTCGAGCTGCTCTGTTGTGTTTTGCAGGTCAAGGCGTAACAGTAATGCGTTTGTGGTCGACCTAAGATAGAATTTCGATCTTGTCTTAGGTTGACTTCGGATGTCTATGGGCGGCAGTGACCACTTATCATATATAGCTTGTGTGTCTAAACATGTGTAGTAAACTTCAAGAAAGAAAACATTTATTTTTCTTTTACTTTATGCAGAGTGAAGAAAAACTGCTTTTTCACAACATTTATTTATTTATTAACTTTATCAATTATACACGAGCATACGTACGAGTTCCAAGTTGAACAAATTACAATCACTTTGTTCACATCCATTAATATTAATACATTCAAGTGCTTGAAAAGTCTACTCAGTACAAAACACTAAAAAGATTTAGATTGGTCCTTAATAAAACTCAGAAAGCACTGGCGCTCTTGGGCATAGGACAGCGTCGTCTCGCAGCGTATGAATATTCATCGCGCGCTGGAGGCTCATTAGCAGCAGTTCGTGCTCGCAGCCTGCTTGGCGTTTGTTCCAGACGTCCGGCGTTTGCTTCCACATTGACGGGAACAGTATGGGGTTTGTATTTTACACTTGCAAAGATAGTAGAATTTTCGCAATTCGGGACTGCCGAGCATAAGTTTGTTAGAATCTGAAGTTCTGACAGCTTAAGGTAGTCTAGCCATTGCACTTACATTTCAAATGTTTGGTAGAATAAATATTCTCTAATCTATAAGTAATTTTGCTTAAACATTGAAGGAGTTGAAGTGGATAAATGCGGTTGGTATCCTACGTAAACTTTATTCAAAATTGCGTCCACAAAAAATAACGTATACGTTTGTCCAAAATGTTTATCTACCATTGGATAGCCAAAAAGTAAAAAGTCACAGAAAGGTAATATTGATCATATAAAAAATTCTTACTGAATTTTTGCCTCTTCAGATTTTTAAAAATAGAAGCAATATTTCTAGTCTCTAGGCGAAGTCCGCGAGCGCAAACCTGATAGCTTAAAAAGTACAAATTCAGTAATAAAACACTACTTTAAAATTCCCTGATAGTAAGCTAGAGAGTCGATTGGATGTAAATAATTGAGATCAGATTGATTCGTCTGCAGCGGCTTCCACCGAGAGCCGCTTGGCCTACTTATCAGCTCGACCCGAATATTCAGAATTAATCAGAATTACCAATGTTTCTGGATACACGTAGCTACTCGATTCTTGAGGACTTGGTAGTTTGAAGACGTTAGAACACCGATGTTCGCCTCATACCTCCGTTACATCTACATACTTCTGTCTTATAGCAGCAACATTCTTGCTGCTGTTTGGATTTAAGGGTTATAAGGAAACACTCTCAACTAAAGCGTTCTAACTTAGTCCTCAAAAGTAATAACGGATCTTTGGTCGACCTAAGATAATTTTGATATTTTCTTGCGTTAATTACAAATGTCCATACGCGGCAGTCATCACCGACCTATCATTTCACCCCACCATCAATTACCAACAAAAAAATAACTACAATGTTACAGGAAAAAGTAAAGTATCTTAAAATCTGTGTGTTAATTACGACTGTTTTAATTCTGACGCCGCCATTCTTTGAGAGATGCTTGGCCTACTTATTAACTCGACCCGAATATGAATTACTGAAGTTTCTGTATTACACGTAGATACTTGCTCAAGCATCAATGCTTAAGGATTACACTTGTTGCATCGGGAACTCAATAGTATTGTGGTACTTACTGAATACTTACATAAGTCTTCGGTACACAACTCGGTACATTAGTAAACTCAATACTAATTGGTAAAGCTAAACTATGGCACAGAAACTAATGAGCCATCAGATGTTATATAACTTGTGACATTTATAGAACAAATAGAACAGGAGTTAGTTCCAAAATCGAACATGGTTTAATAATCCTGTCTTCTTTGTTTTCAATGTATGCACTAAAAGAATCCCCCTCATTTAGAAAATATCTGAATATTGATAAGGGGTGAAGATTTTTTTCTAAATGGTCAGTATTAGGAACTAAAAGGTGTGTATAAGAAGCATCGATGCAAGAATTATTTCTTATTTGAACTAAAAAATAACGGGCATTAATCATAACTTATTTAGCTCGTTATTGTTTAAAGTCCTACAACAGTATCGAGGAACGATACAATACTTATTGAAGTTGTGTACTGGCCTATGAAGAGCTGACAAGACTGGGAAATACAGATTAGTCGACTATTGTTACACGTGATTCAATTAGCCCCAGTAATGCCCCACCTAATCAACTTGGCATAATACACGGAGTAATACAGCCCCATAGTTATAATGCATTCGTTTATAGATTGCACAATACATTGTGATGTTGGACATTGTTAAAGTAGCAGTTAAGAGTTTTGTTTTTCCCTATACCTATTCATGTGAAGGGGATAACATTTAAATATGCATGTGAGACCGTTACACCTCGCTCTAAAATAGGATATTTTTTGTATGTTTTTCTTTTTAATTCTAACGTG
>DWTF01000838.1:0-10378 GCA_018250225.1 Udranomia kikkawai
CTATGGCACGCAATTAATCTGTTCTAATAAATAATATTACAAGTATGTCTGGGAACCTCAAATACCTCGATTTAAGTAATACTGTTAAGTTAAAGTTTTTTTTTATTGATCATTTTTTTCCAGATATAAAACATTACTAGATAGAGTCAATGATTAACCGGAGAACTGCGAGGATACAATTTTGAGTGATAGATTTATAGTTAATTATGTTACATTTTTTTTTCATAATTATCTTACTTCATTTCCCGGTAATGTTAATGTTACGAAAACCATTGAAAACATCTTAGGCATTTAAACGCATGTAGGAACTCTAGGAAATACAAGGAAATTAACAGAAAATACATACTGTATACGTGTATGTTCCCGATAATATGTATATTGAGGCTTTTCTACAATCTTCGATTTAGGACCTGCACCTGTGCTAAGGGAAATTATCGGCACGTAAATAAGCGCAGTGTTAAGCTAGTACGCGATAATACACGTCGCAAAAACGCGTGCGGAATAAATGACAAATTGCGATATAAAAACGGACTAATAAGTGTGAACGTGGCATTCCGGAGCGCTGATCGCTTGCCGCAGAACAAAAGTTTTAATGGCATCTTAGTAGATATTTCTTCTTTTACACGTACGAAAGAGTGGGTATGTCTAGACTCTAGACTGAGACTGACTGACTTAGCGCAGCGTGGGCAACTAAACATAGCTATAGACAAAACTAAAAGGGAACAATGCTAATCGCCAAAAAGTTTAATGGCAATACGTAATTTGGACAGCAATTCTATACAGTAAGTACTAAGGGAAGGTTATTATCATAGGATTCCAAGTGGGAGGTCATAATTTCTAAAATAATCTTATTTTTGTCGACAATAGGTACCTTTATATCTACATGGAATTTCATAAAAAATCTTATCAGGCATTGTAACTTTCCTTTTGTAGCGTTTTTGGAAGAAAATTATTCCAGTATGGGAGCAAAGTTGAAAAACTTGTTTTGCAGTGCTGTATTTTTATAAGATTATGATTAAGATTTAATTTTCGCAGGCGAAGTAGCGATAAGACGCTTGTATATTAAGAGTGAATACAAAAATCGTCATAATTTTCATAGTTATTCCATCTGAACTGTTTTAAGGTGTTGAAAATATTTACGTAATTTTAATAATTGAACTTAATAACCGTCGTAATCTCCCGCTAAATGGCATGATGATTCAAGTTATTGGGCGCAAAAACGAAAAACCTTTTGTGTTGTTCACTGTTAAGCCAAGAATAAATATATTTAAATAATTACACGATGATTATATTATTCATTATTATATTATTTTCGCAATTTTGTAAATATGTTGTATGGATTTAAAGACGATTTATTCTTTAATGGTCATTTTAATTTTCAAGAAATAAGTGTGTTTGTACTTGTTTGGAGTTTTGAAGTTGAAAATGCTGAAGTCGTAGTTCACCAATTTTGGCTGAGAAATTATGTAGATAAGAAATAATTAATGAACTAACCACACTTGGGCATCAAAATAAAAACGCAACTAACTGTATACCAAGAATGGTACCAGATACATATAAAAAAACAATCGCGTCACGAGAGTTCATTCCGTTAGTGGATACACCGTTGACACGGTGTGGCACCTAAAAACAACCTTTGTACTCTCGTTACCTCCGGAACGACCACCCGATAAGAATAGACACAGAAATTCCACAAGCGCGAGCCGATTATACTCCTAGGTGAAAATAAAAGATTGTTTATAAAGCTCGAGAGACGACATGACAATAGATGACGGTGATGCCCCGACTCCGCTGGCGTTCGGTCCGTCCATGCGTCGTCCGAATCCGATCCAAACTCGTATTTACCGCCACAGATTTAAAGTTCATTAATTTAAAGACACCGCCAAAACATGTGACTTTAAGAAGATGATTATGAAAAGTGGGGGCGTGATGTGCGAGCGAGAGGGCACGACGCGAGCGAGCGAGAGCCGCGCGAGCTTAGGGTCACAGGCGTGATGTCAGGTCAGCCACTTTTGCACCTCACCATAACAACGCGTCTCAAATTATTATGGACGTTTGATAAGTGTCGGGAGATTGCCGCGTTGGTACTTTACGATGTTAATTAAGTGTTTACGTTAGGAACGGATTGTTGACATATCTCACCGGCGTTCGTCGGATCGCGTCGACGTCGAGAAAACATCTGTCATTATGCTTTCACGTCGAGCGGCTACAAGAAACCAATAATCCCGCGTATGTGAGTAGGCATGACAGAAACACAATTCAGTCGCTGATATTTAAGACGCGTCGCTATGTCGATTGAGTATTATCGGAAAAGTATTTCATCTCAACAACATTGATTAGATAGTAATATTTTATCATGTTTTCATTCGGAACAGCATCACCGAAATAGCCACAATAAAACGATATTAGCGTAATAACGATTTGTGGCAATAAAAACGGTTATGACGTCGGCCAATAAACTTCCGAAACGCTATGCGTTTTAAAATAACTAGATTAAGGATAAAATACTCGAGTTGGCTGAACCGGCCGGACGCTCTGTAAACCGGGCTTAATGCTCCTTAATGTGTATTTTATGTTTGTTACGCAACGCTAACAGTTTTACATCGTCTTAGACGCAGGAGTTATTAAATCCTCTGATGTACCGAAACATCAAATTATGAATGAGGAATAAATCAACAGGGGCAGTCGTAAACCGATTTATGTTTTGTTCTGGCGGTCGGTGAGATTACTCTTTTAAATTGCCCCAGATCTGGCTTTGCAAATGTACGGTGTTATGATTTTAGTGGAGGTTAATTCCGATCGCGCATAAAACGCCATATTTACTTCTGCGTTATAATAACTTAATTCTGCGGGTTTCGCTGCGGACTTTTTGTGCAAGCAGTTGTTTATATATATAGCAGTGTAAACCAGCTAGGTGACTTGCACTCGCGGTGGATTATAAGTGGTACTAGACGTCCATGGGAGACACTGACCATTGAGATTCAAATTTCCAATACACTTAGGTAAATGTTTTAAACGGTTTATCGATACCTCTTGTGCAAAGTTTGGTAGATAAAGCAAATATTGTTGCGGCAACGTATATTAATAGTAGTAAATGCATTAACATCTAATGAAACATTATGAAAAGCATTAGATTGAGGGGTGCAGCGGAAGTATGATAAATGTAGCGCCGATGACTGGCATGAAGTCCCGACTTCGATTCCCGATTGATATGACATCGAAGAAGGGAATTGGGTGTTATGCTATTATGAAATTGGTGATTTAGGGACGGTTTAAAAGGAATTTATTGAACAGAATACATTATGTTATTTATCTATACTTCCTGAAAAGCAGTAAACATGACATTATTACTACATAGTAGTTTGCACACATCATATCATGCGGATGTCAATAAGTAGCAGGTATATTACGAATGTTATCCTATTCTTCCGAGATATTAACTAAATAATAATATTAAAATGAGAAGTACTACAATTGTATAAAAAAGTGATTACGAATTATTGTATCCTATATTAATTATTATCTCGACTTAATGTTGTAAAAATCTCGACTTCACTTATACGAGTAGAGAGTGAACGTTTTTTTAAGATTTTTTCCCTTCGATTAAGCATTTTCAATTTCAATAAGCAATTTGAATATCACTTTTCTGTGGGCCCGATAAAATATTCATTTATGCAACGAGATGCACATATTCAAATGTAAATAACAAATCTTAATGGACGTCCCATTTGAAATTCACCAGATTGATTAACCGTCCCGCATTAGCATGGGACGAAATGGAACGGTCCGATAGCTTATTTCTTAAAACATACAAACAATCGCTAAAAAAAACAGATCGAACCTGAACGAATACAATGACAACTGCATGCTGAATCAATCACAAAAAACGGAATCCGAACAAAAACAACAATTAAAAGCCACGGCCGCCCAAAGAAATATTTAGAATTCGTCGGTGAAGCCTCCATTTTGTTTTTTACTATTAAGGTCCTACACGTGTCTCGGGTTGTCGTCTTTATTGGTTTAGTCCAATTAATGGCGTCTAATATCGTTAATTCTCGGAACGGGTTAAGGATAATATGTTGCGCTGTTCTCGGGGTGTTTTATGAAAAATGGTGATTAAAAAAACGTTTTCTACAATGTTATTGTGTTAACGAAATGTCATGTTTCCTAGAGTAGGTCGTGACTCTGTCCACATAAAAAGTCGAGTTGGGATGAGAAAATATGTAGATTAAAATTTAGAATTTCTTGAACAATCGTTTTCATATCCAAGTCTACGTCTTAAAAGTAATTTTAACTTAGATTAATATACTCTCTAATTAATTCTAAAAATTATTTGATAAAATGTTCGCCACATGGAGATAAATTATAATCAAAATAATGCTACACGTTTTTCAATATTCACCTATTCAAGAGTGAAGGATTGCTAGAATTTATTAAATCACATTAGGTATATTTTTGTACCCAATTTATTTACTGCAAATCTAGAAAGAGTCTTCACAAAGCCACAACTAAATTGGCAATAATGGCAGCTTATTTATTTTGCGAGTTCGACCATTTTTTGTTACTATGCAGCGTAATGAAGGATCGTTGAACTAGAAAAGTATTTTTATGTTTCATGAGTAATGGTACGTACCAACAAGGGGCAGATACTATTAAGATTACATTTTAAGTCAACGTTATTAGAAATGGGATTGCGTGGGCCACCGTAATGGCAGTTTTCATGTCGTTCCTGATCAATCAGTCCATCGGTAGCTTTATCATTGGTCCTATTTGCAAATGTTCGATCGATACGAATTATAAATGAAGGACCCTTCCACTTACTTTACAGTGAGCTATGATAGACTTGAAATGGATATGGTATTTACAATGTCTATGTACATATGTGTAACTTAGTACCCCGGACCAACTTTATTGCTTATTTGCACAATAATTTAAATGTTTATAAGTGAAACCTGCTAGAATAACGTGTTTGTAACTCAGAAATCATTAAGAAATAGTAGAGCTAGTAATTGTGTTTTCAATAAGGTATGAATTTAATAAATAAAATCAGTTATTTGTCAAAAGCATAAAAAATTGCTGTCAATGACGAGCATGGTACATCGATGCTCTACATAACGTAACGATTACTCCCTATGACAAAGTTTGCTATTAATTCTCTGTTCGTATTAAAGAAAATTTAATAAACATTTTATGTATTAAACAAAGTATCTTTCACAAGCTGTACTAGATGAAACAGCATCCAGATACATCCTGTAATGTTATCTTGCTATATTGGTCCTGTTTGGTCCTATTTGCGAAGGATCGATACACGGCGAGTGATTGAGACTGAGCGCACGCATTCTATGTAAAATATGAAAGGCTCACCATTCTCCTGCGCGCTTCGTCGTGACATCGGTCAAAATGGATGCGGCATATAAAATTATTCGTAATCCCGACTGTAGTGTCTAAGACAAGACAAACTGCCTGTTCACAATATGCATTCATCATGCTGTTCGTAATTAACGTAACCGACACTCTTCATTTTTTCATTACTTTTTTGGGATTACCTTAAAAATGCTCCCAATCGTGGACAATACAATATATTTTAGTAATAGATGAATTAGTATAACTAACTTCAATAACGAAAAGTCTATCATATAGTCAGAAAGCGTTAAGAATAATGATTTGTATGACTCGAAAGTAAATAG
The DNA here is from genome assembly GCA_018250225.1 of Udranomia kikkawai. Lineage (NCBI taxonomy): Eukaryota > Metazoa > Arthropoda > Insecta > Lepidoptera > Hesperiidae > Udranomia > Udranomia kikkawai. Next base: position 5,688 of record DWTF01000838.1, read on the forward strand.
AATACCGCATCCATCGCGAACCGTGCGACCACGCATTCGGACATCCGCGTATCGGACACAGATATAAAGCAAGTCCGGTATACTGATTGAGTTATGGTCGCCCCACACCTGATTAATGCGACATCCAGCACTGACGCGCTATTGTCCGCGCGATCTGCATCCAATGAGCCAACGAGAGAGCACAACAATGTGTATCAGCATTTGTCCTTTACATTGTGTATCATTCGCTTTGGAATTCATTATAACCTGTATTTTATTTCCAAGAAAGTAACGAAATGCCTTTCAGATCGTGCATAACGAGGCGAAGCTTTGTTTGTGGATAGGAATAGCGAACTCGCACGCATTTTGTTTCGTGTTACATGACCTCTGGTGTCGGTCCTTTCTGAACTACGTCTTTCACAGACGTAACTTTGGTTCTGAGAATTACGACTAAGATTACGTACAATCCACCTCACTCTTAATTCGATCATCACCCATTAAGAAACATGTATGATCATGCTCATTCTGCATATTATAATTGTAATTTATTTAGTTTATTTTAGCGAAATTGATGAGAAATTTACTAAATAGAGTTTGACGTATTATACAGAGGATCCTAAAGTGTTGAGGAGGAAGTGCTGAGCTACTTTTCTCCTTAACAATCTTGGTTAATTATCTAAAATACACATAGAGTTAACAATCCATGAACTTAAACTATATTTGTAACGTGGGCGATACTGTAGGCGTAATAGCCTAAAGTATGACCACAGCGAATCAATAAAACATGTTAGTCGCTTAAGTAGGTCGACGTTTTCCTTAAACAAACGAAAATAAATGAATTTTCAAAGGGCAAAAATATAAAACGATAAGAGGATTAGGTGGAACGGAGATGACATTGGAAATTAAGGCTGTTTTCTTTTGTAATTCCCCCCTTCTCACCCTCCGGCGGACGTTAAAAATGTATGTCGCCCCGCCACCGGACTTGGGGCCGGGAACTTCAGTGTACCAGTGTCTATAGATTTTCAATAAAACAACAAACTCTTCATATATAAGTTGAATTGAGATTCAAATCTCTATTAGCTAATTTTGTGTTTTTACAATCACTAATTAAAATTGCTTATTGTCTTTTTCCCCGTTTACCTTGTTTTTCATATAGAAGTTGAATTAAAATTCAAATTTCTATTAGCTAATATTGTGTTTTTTACAGTAACTAATTAAAATTGATTATTGTATATATTATACCTAATTATCCCGTTTACCCTGTTTTTCTAAATTCTTGTGTACTACTAAAGGTACAATGTACCCTGTAGGCTATCTGAGTCTACAATGGTCTCAAGATCTGTTCGTCAAAGACCAATTACACTACCAAGAAACATTTTCTGCAATAATAATTCCTATTCGGGAAGCTGTAGGGCGGGCGACCAATGGACTAAACATAGCATTTCTTTTAAAGAAGTCTCTACTGTTTTCTTCTCCTGTTTTTACAACATAGGTGGCGTAGGCGAGAAACATATTTTCAAATGTTTCAGAGAAAGTTACCGGTTATCAATGGGAAGCTGGTATATGATTAGCAAAATCTTTTTTTTGATGGAATATTTATACTTTAACAGAAACATAAGTATTCCGTTTAAGAGAGAGTTAAAAAAATAACGAATGTTTTTTATATTTTTTAGACTAACAAGACAAGTAGATCAGACAAAAGGAAATCACAGAACATTATTGTTCTAGAATGGCATCACGGGAACATCATGAAATTTATATATTCGAAGAAAACTGATTTAAATAACTTACAATAGTTTACTTGATGAACGGTAATGACAATATTTTTGATCGTTCCATCATATACAATGCAAATTTCCTGAACGTATGTGTTCCAAACACACAGAAATATGCTTATAAACACGATATTTCCGAAACAGACGCTCTGTCTAAGCCCACAGAATCTTGGCCACGGACATTCTAAACTCAGTTCGCGATATTTCCATAAAAAGTTAAACAAGATATTAAGCGTTTAAATACCAGCATTTTGGTCGCGGTTTTGCGACGCGGCCCGCATGCCGAAATACCCCGCGACGCGTTCCTTTACCCTCAGGGTAATTAAACCGAATTGCGGGTAAAAAGTCGCGTGAGGCCCGCGCGGTCCTCGCGCGACAAACGCGTTTTTGTCGTCGACGGCCGCGACACAATCGCGGCGCGGCAATAAATTAGGCCGGGAGCCGACACTCGATACGCGTTAAATAAAAACATTAAGGACTGGTCGAAAATAATCGGCCGGAAAAAACTTATTGGACTGATTTGGTAGCGGAGACGGTTCAGGCAGCGGTTTTGCGGCGTACTCCCTTACGTAGACGGTATAAATCTTGGGATAATTGCTTAATGAAAACTTCCCGGTAAGGCGAAAGTCGATACGGTAATTTGTTTTCCAATATCCAGATTATTATTCTCTTGAATATTGTTGCTGTCTGTGAATCGTTGGTACTATTTTTAGGGGCTCGATGTTTTGTGGTCCGTGCAGCCCATAGCGAACTAAACTAAACTAAAAAGATGAAACAAAGTAAGCCGAAATTATGTTTCATTTTCTTTGCTTTATAAGTATGTATGCTTATTATACTTAAATAGTACTCATACCTTACTAATACTAACTAAATTAAGATTGTCCTTATGTATATTATTTTAAAATAAAAATCCGCGTTCTCATATTGCAGAGATTGTGTGAATAGTTCACGTCTCTACATCTCAAATAGGAATTTCTAATACGACAACACTAGAGGAATATTAAAACATACTCTGAATGCGATCTCGCTTCATATTGCAACTGTAAAATTCAATAAATGTCTTCCAATATTTCGTGGAACCTTATACTTTCCGTGCGCAAACTGATTATGAATACCTATATCTAATATTTAAATGTTACTAAAAGTCTATAAAGTTAGGAATATAAATAATGAGTTAGAAACATGTCCTAGTTTATTTAGAGCTCTATACTAGCCGTGTCTAGGCAAGTCTAGGTAGCTAGACAGGTAAAAAATCGTTGCAAAACCACTGTAATTCGCGGAATTGTTCTTCGGTTTCGTTTGCTAAAGCTAGTAGCAACTTTCTGAATATTTAAACCGAAAACTTATTTTGTTACATTTTTACTTATAATCTTTTGAAACGACACTTAATTACTCCTAGCAAAGTATACGTTATAAAGTCTAAGTAAATTTAACTGAGATATAAACTGAAGACTTTTGTATAAAATAACAAAAGTAGGATTCCTGATGTGTCTAAATAGCACTAAAAGGTCAACCTTTCACAATATCATTGAAATAGGGGCAATAACTGGGTACAACCCGAGTTCAAAATATCATAACAAATGCATATCTCTACATACGACTACTACACGTAATTTAAACATAATGGAAATCCACGACAAAGGCTCAAACTGGCATTGAATTAGATCGAAACGTAAATCGAAGTAGCACGTGTCGAGTCTAGTCGGGGCGCGGAATTAGTATTCGAAAATGCAATTTCAATGCTGTATTTCAGTCGGTCGTGTGTGGGGTTGGGGGGTTGAGTACATATTCATCTTGTTATGTATGCGCCCGGATGCGCCGGCTCCGGCAAACACAATAAGAGCCCCCCCCCTCCCCCCTCACCCACCCTGCTCTTATGGAGAACTTATTAGACCCGGGCCCGCCGGGAATCCTTTTTCCTTCGGTAAATATTTGAGGGAGAAATTAAAATTTGACAGGACGTTTTCAGTAACGGACGGCGGATGTATGCCCGTAGTGATACTTGAGGCGTGAAATGAAATTTAGATCGAGTTTGGACAGTTAAACGCTTTGTGGACGTTACATATTAAATTTCTTTGGCGCATCTAGGAATATGTACGAGTATGTGGGTATATTTACTGTGTCTGCACTAAATTGATATTGTCCGTTCTTTAGATTTAATATTTATTTTCTGTTTCGCGAACATAATATATCAGCGTTACTACATAAGTAATAGGTTTTTTTGATAAATTAAAAGTTACTTATAAAATATAGCCTTTAGAACTTATATAAGACTAAGATGTTCTGAAAGCATGTTAATTTCTCAACACAATTATACGTTGAAAAGCTCCTAATTTGGCCACTGCAAACAAAAATACGACAGCGCGACTCACAAACAATAATTCACACGTAAAACCAATGTAGTGAAAAATGGGGAAGTTTGGAACGTGCGAGCGCCTGTAACAAATGAGTGTGCGCTGCTAACACTGTTTTATGTAATGTATGTTACTATGTAACGTTACAGGGAGGTTTATTAAAAAGTAAACGTTGTGTAAGGCTTGCCACTGATGTGTTCTGTATGTGTTGCTATGTAACGTTTTGACTTTTTAATAAACTTCGTTTATTAAGAAGTTGTGTATAAGGCTTGCCACTGATGTGTTACGGTGCTCGTAGATGTATTAGATATTGATACTGGAGGTAACAAATTATTGAGGTGTTTTTAGAGAAGCATCTAGTAACTACTAAATAACAAGTCTCCTCATCTAACTTCATATATTTTGGTTTATAGATAGTAAAGTATTTATCAAAACAAGATGCGCTGATGCTGACACCATTTTTCTAAGATACTTCTAAGGCAAATACCTTAAGGGCACCAACCGAATACTTGAATCAACAAAAGATTTTCCAATACATAAAAAGCAAATTATGTTGTCATCGTTTGACATAAGAATTTTTCTG
>DWTF01000839.1:0-10376 GCA_018250225.1 Udranomia kikkawai
CACTGCCGCCCATGGACATCTGTAGTCAACCTAAGACAGGATTGAAGTTCTTAGGTCAACTACAAATGCGTTGCTACCCCTAAGGACTAAGTTGGAACGCCCGAGGCACAAGTCACAAGTTAAAACTTCGGCCTCTAATGTAGGGCGTTTCTAAGAACTTTTTGAAAGTCCCGGTCCGAACACAGTTCATGTTCCGTAGTTACGATTGTTTTATACCTGCAAGTCTTTTTTTAATTGAAAATAACATGCACAAATTCTACTATTGATTATTTTGCTTCGATGAAGTCATACTTTAGATTGACATTATTTACAGATGTATTAATTCCCATAAGCAGAATAACCGCAACCTTGCCGCAATTACATGAGATACCGTATCATTAAAGTTCGTTTAAGAAAGTATTTTACGTGTTTGAAGACGATAAACGAGGGGTAGAGTTTGTACGAAGTTTGTCACAGACATGCATAAATCATGCCAACCGTATTGCGACATGTTGCTGATCAGTATTGATAACGCTCTGATAGCGAAACTCCAACTCCCAACAGTTCCGGGTACTGATTTGCTTCCAGATTTCGCAAAGAACAAAGTTTGCAGGCGAAGAGTAATACATAAATAACACTTTTAAACATAAGCATCTGTTTTTTTTCCAAAGAATCCAGATCTACCTGTAACACAGTGTCGATAATTCGCGGAGCAGAGACTTTATATATGAAATGAAAATTTTATTTATTGTTGACTGTTTGAATAAGGTGTTTAAATAACGCAATTGGTATAGAACAGTCTATCGGACAGTCTGTCTTACCTGGCATATTCTACAAGTAAATATACAATACAATTTGTACTCACAATATCAATGTATCTCTACAAAGATTATTTCTATTAGCGCTGAATTGCTAAAAATATAGCAGAATGAAAAATTGACTAAAATGACCACATAAACCACACTAAGAATAGATGTAGACAGAAGACAGAAACAGAATTACACAACAATTCCCAGCAAGAATCACCAGCCTTAAAGTACAGTTAAAGGTCTTACAAACAAATAAATCGGACGTAAACTGCGTTTAGTGCCAGTGTCGCCGCGTCAAGTAAATAGTGCAGCGAGAGCGGTCGATGTTTGAACGCTTTGAAGTGCCGACTTGCTCCAAACAATGCGTTGCTCTCAACACCTCGACTTTACGTCTTCGTTCCTTCGTAAGGATTCGCTTGTACTTTGTGGTGGGGAAGGTAATGTACGACACTTGTTCCGTTGCTATATATATATATATATGGGCTTTGTAAACTTGCATCGAAATAAACAAAAAATTTAGTTCGTCAAGTAATGTAGCGTTTTGGGGGGAAATAGATGCGTTTGTATTTTGACAGACGTATCGTTTAATTTTTAGTAAATTTATAATTCTGTTCTGTTCTGACCAGTTGCTATTTTCAAAAATAACATGCGAACATTTTTGAAATATTTTTTTTAGTTAAATAGTACAGTTTAAATAGTAATAGCGTCCAAAGTATACATTTATAAATAAAGAATGTTACAAAGGTATGCTCTAACAATTACAAGTGATATGTTAAACGAACTATACAATCGGAACTGTTACTTGACACCTAAATGTGCAATGTTTCAACGCAACCTTTGAAGTGCCGAAGTGCCTGTGTTGTTTTCAAGGTTTACACAACGTGCCTTCATACACTGACTGCGGATTTAAAAGGCTTTCATGGGATTTTAACTTGAATTTATATCAGGATATATGATTATTATTGCAATTACAGTTAACTACTACTTGTATTGGCATAAAGTTGTTTGATAGTTCAGATATACATATATTTGAGTGGTTATTTAACATTGCCGTATTGTGCTGTAACGTATGCATAACATATTAAAGTTAAGCAAGCTAAATAAAGATTTTACTTTTTAATTCGAAACATCGATTTTTGTAACGTGTACATTATAGGTAATTATTTAATCATGATAATATGTGTTTTCTATATGAATGGGTAAGCAACAACCCGGTATAATACAATCTTACAAAATAGGAATTACATAGTTTTATGTTACACACGAGTATGTAAGTGATTTCTTGCACTTTAGAGCGGTGTGATCCGGTCGGATGTGCGCAAGACTCATTAAAGATGTGAGGTGTGGTGCAAAGAACTGCTTATGAAATGCCAGATGCGGAGACCACATAAAATTCCTATACAGGAACTCTTAAAATAAACCACATGAAATATGTCTGATCGACACCGATTGACCCAATCACGTCTAGATAGTTTACACTGTGGGATAATTAAAAGGTTCCTTCGCTAAGAATAGAGTACCACGTGCGCATAGAGTAAATATTTTTGTACCGATAGTAAGGGTAACTTATGAAAGAGATGATATGATGTTAGCCGTTATACTCGTTTTCAAGATAGTTCATATTTGTGATTTAAGATGCAAAAGAAAACATTTCACGTATGAAGTGGACCCTGTGATTATTTAATGTAACTAAGTTTTTAAGTTATTTTTCTCTTAATTTTAGTACGTAAAAAATCTTTCTAAGTAACATACTATGTACAAAATGATGATAGCTGAATCAATTCAAAAGTGCAATATTTTTGCAGTCTAATTACAAAGTGTGCAAATGTGCATGTTGTTTACATATTTTATTTCATAAAGATGTACAAATAGGAACCACTTAACTGCATACACTTAAACGGACTGAATCAAGGTTAATGACCCACTTCTGTCATATATTTACCATTTTGCCAATCTTTACAAAAAAGTAAACAACGTAACAAATGAATTAAATAGATTGCAAGGTATACTTTGTATTGGCTTTATAGTAAAAATATGATGATTCTGAGGGGTTTGAAAGGGGTTTCAAAGAAAAATTTAATATGTATTTAACTAATACAACTAATATGTAATGGTAATAAGTCACAATAACAAGTATGATAAATAGAATAATATTATTAAGTTTGAAATCTATTTGGTTTATGAGATTACCCAACTAGGACCTAGGACAAAATGTTAGCGGACGGTATGTATTATATTAAAATGCGCCTTTCAGTTTGTGTACCGCAAGGCAATAGTACAATTTTACCGCAGATTGCTCTATATTCACGGATTTAACGAACGGCCAAATTGAAGAGACAGAATGCTGCCAACAAACTTGATCTTATTGTTTGTGAACTTTAATGACCAAACATCGCTTTAAAAATATATTTTGGGTCATGAATAAAGTTCATCATGTTACTTTAGTTGGTATTTTATTATTAATTCGGTACTTTGAATATGACAAATAACGGTAAATTACCAAAAAGCAAGGTAACACTTTTTTAACGTCTTTTTTTTAGTATTCATTACGCTCAATCAAAAACATTCCTTACACTATAATTATGCAAGCTATCTAGCAAATATTCAAATATATGTTAATAAATATTACTGGTTAGCCAATGGACGCAAGCGAATTCTTCAAATAATAAAAACTGACTTAACATTGAATAACAAACGTCCTCACTTAAAACGTTTTTGAGATATACTCTTGCATTTTCTAAATTAAACACAGATCAAAAATGTAAACGGTAGTCTTCACAAACTCCACATCCGCATAACATTATCTATTGCGTGGATTACATGGATTGAAAACCATTCCAATGCTACAACGGTAAGCCCACATTCTACTGATATGTTCCTAGGATATTAAATAAATCAGCGAGAAGGTAACGGAAGCCGTTTCGCCAAATCGGGAGAGGAATGAAGGGCAATTTATTTCTTTGGGATGCTGCGGGCCACGGCTACCCTTGTAGTCGTAGGCAATACGCGAAATGGACCCCGGTTATTATGACTGATGTTTATGTTTTCTTTCCGAATGTGTTTGTCGTTTTTCGCTTATCGTATATTGTTCTCATGATCGCTAGAATAGTAAGCGATAAAACGTTTAATATTACTATTGTGTTATGGTCACTGCAGCCAATCGATATCTACATCCAACCTCAAATACCTCAACCTCGAAGACATGACGCGCGTATATTGTGACTAAAATTCAATCCTCGAGAAATGAGTTAATTATGCTATTGGAGATGCAGTACAATGGCCATGTTATATCGTGATATACATATGTTTATATGGTCGTTTGTTCTTTCTGTGACAAAAAGTCCGTATAAGCCTATTATCACATAACTGATAGAATTTTCTACGAAAGGCGCACTTCGAGGCAGGCTTTGTCGCACTAACATTCGCAGTACTGGCCCTAAGAATATAATTCAATAAAGCTCCATACATCGTCTTTGACTGAAATAGGCTTTGCGTTAGTTCTAGGAGAAACTTGTAAGAAGGTCGTAGGTCGTATTTTTTTACATTTTTCGCAGTAATATAGATTAATATTATAAACTTGACATAACATGCTTTTTAAACGTTAAGTTGCCGTAGGAATTTTCATTGGAAAATAGCCTTTTAAAACTGTTCTTACTGTCATGAATTTTTTTATTGCAAAATCATAATCGTACTTACTACCGTCAATTTAGTAGTTTTGTAATATGTACTATTGAATTGCGTTACAAAAACAACAGTGGCAGAAAAACCGACGTTTGCTTTTGGATTTCCTCGTGATAAGGATAAAAACTTGCAATATTTCATCATTAATTCAGCAAAAACTTAATTAAAATGGACAATTATACAAAAAGGTTTCTGTTATTTTAATTTATATTAATGCTGGTACGGTGTTAAAGAGAGGTTCTCAGCCTTTTTAATTTAAATGAAATTAATAGTCTATGAGAGCCAAGGTTCATGTGTTGGTGATATAAAGACGTATTATTGGGTCAAGTAAGATGAAAGACTAATGGCATTTTAAGCGCGGCTGCTCGTAATAAAACTCTATTAGAGATTTTATTGACTAATGCACGACGAACTTCCTAATGTCAATGGATGAACGAATTGGACTTAGGTTCTTTGTTTGATGAATTCAATCAATTGAACTCAATTAGCATCCTACTAAAGTGGGCCTGTTGTTGCTTTCTGCCAACTAAACAATACAACCGTGATCTACTTTCGGATCTTTTGTTACAACCTAATTTTCTTGTACAGAAAATTTGCTTTTATGCAGTTTATGCGACTTAATTTTAAATCATTAAGAAAAAAAAACATATAGACATCTAACACGTTTCTTCCTAGGCTCTGGGGGATGCAATATGTAGAGTATGAATTTCAGGTAAAGGCTCATCTTTTTATGAATTGAATACGAAATATTTTAGTAATCTTGTTAATAATATATCTAAATTAATAGTTTTAAAATAAAAAAAAAACACTCAGTGTGTCCTTATTACCAAGATAAATGTTAAGACGAATGTAATAAACCCAAACTCGATATGTTTACTAACCAATTCAAGGATCCATAAGCCACCTACCAACTCCATGTTCAAAGTCCAAATCGATGGTACCAAAATATTGCATTGTCATCGGTCTTTGATAAGTATGCAAATTTCCAAATAAATTCGTCATCTTGAAGTACGTAAAATCGTGTTCAAAGTTTCCAATATATACATACCAAGCTAATAAAAGCGTTAAAATTCGATCCTTCCATGACTTCATAGAGTTCCTTAAGGCGTTAAATTGGAATAAATGATTGCGCTCCGCAAACCTTCTACTTGTCTTGAGAGCTTGTCTTGAGAGGTAATTCTCCGCAAACCTTTAACTGTTCCTGAACGAAGTAAAATTTTAATTAAGTGGCCGCCAACCGCAGTCCCGTTAATCGAACTAAAGCCGCAGTTATTCCGGGATACTAATGCAAAACAAAACCTATATCCGGAATGCAAATTCGAATCTAAAGCAGACTACATTCAAGTTTCCCGACTTTGAATATTCCCTTTGATTAGCCTATGATATTTTATGAGATCAAAGAAATGTCAAGGACTCACTAATCTCGAAACCAGTCATTATGAATTTTATCGTAGTGTTTAAGTGTGCAAATATATGCAGAGACAACGGACAGATTTTAAAGGAAGTGGTTTCGTGTCTTATTAGAATCCTGTTTCTGTTGGACAAAAAATATTTCCTCTTTTAAAATAGTATTACCGAATTTCAAATTATAAACACTAGTTAATATTAATATTATATTACATTCAGGAAACCAAACATATCACACATTGAATGCTTACGACGCACAGTGAAGACATTTCATAAATAAACATAATGCACATTGCAACCAGGAACCCTACGCAATAAAGCGCCTAGGTTTCTAAAACAAAGAGATGCAAAGTGACAAACGTGTGATATTTCACAGAGTAATGGCGTTTGAATCGGAAAGGGGCAAGACAGCACGCCGCGATACGATGGGAATATCCCGCGGCGAGACTTGTCAATCCGACGGTAGCCTTCCGGCATTGAGCAGTCACTAGGAATGCTCGATGATCATCGATGTTGAAAGCAAAAACATCGATATTTTAAAATAAACGAAAAACATCGTAACATAGATGTTAACGAAATCGATCATCGATGCTGACTCATGGCTAGGCATCTGAGCCTACGACTCCCAAATCACGAGGGTGAGCCGGATCTGCGAGTCGAACGACCTTTTTTTTTAGTTTTTCACTGTATTTTATTCCTTTACCAATTATTGATGCAATAATCATCGATGTTATCCAACATCGACCTTCTGTTTTCGATAAATATCGAACATCGATGTTGGACTTTCGATAATGACATCGACGTCAACATCGATGATTTTCTAACATCGATCATCCCTAGCGGTCACTGTCGGCCGAGTAACTAGCCCTTCAAAGCATTCTGTTAGTTCATTCATACGACTCGAAATAGCAGATGTATCATTTCTTTAAATACTGTGAATCCGAATTACCTACATGTTGTGTGATGTTTATTTCACGTTTATTTCCATCTACAATTATGAGCGCGAGGTGGCGACGAACGCGCTTTAATCTTTGACTACTAAATAAAATCGTGCCATGATTTCCTAACACTTCGTGGGACCGTTTAAAGTGTTAGGAAAAGAGCTCTTTGTTCGAATGGAGCTGTGGGTTTAGAAACAAATAAAATCGGTTTATGGCTTCATAGGAGATTGCTTCGGTGGAAAGTCTTTATAGAGGCGCAGCGGTCGGGGACTTATAGTTCACGATTAGCTTCGGGCGCCGGACAGGGTTTGTGTGGTCCGCAGCCGTGTTTGCAAGAGATAATCCTTAATTATTGCATGTAAGCACATAAATAGCGCATACCATTATTGTGACATATTAGATGCAATACCGATGTATAAGACTGAGAGTTTATGTGTCTATTTTACATCTAGATAATCCTTAAACTCACTAAACAGGTTTAAGTGGTATTTGCGACGTTGGAAAGTTGATATAACCTCTCATATTTACTATTTACTCTAAACTAGAATTAAAAATGTAGCAAGATAGCAACTTAATGCTTATTAAAATTCGACGCGTTTTCTTTTAACGATTAACGTACTTCGTAAGGTCTCTACACCGATTAGTGTTATTGATTAATTGTACTGATTCACTATACGGCGCATGTAATACGTACTTTTTAATAATGCTACAGAAAAAAACTTGTGAATATAAAGTGTACTCATGCTAGGTTTATGATCTGAACTAAACTAATATTACGCCAATGAAAGATAATCACAAAAATCTCGAATAACAATGTCGGCACGAGAAGTTTACGGCAGGTTCTTTTGTAATGAACTTTGAGGCGAAACAAAGGTGGCCCATAAAGTTACGTAGAATGTAGATTATATGCTCAACTACTGCCAAGCCTCTATTAAGTAATATTCATATTCTGTAAGAAACGGAAAAAGAAAATAAATATGCAGTTTATGTCATATTTATTGATGAATCACTTATTTATAGTTAAATTTAATGAACATGAAAGAATGAGATGTAATATATCTTAGAAGTCGCGTTACCATATTTTAAATTATTGTTATATATGCTTAAGCTTAAATCAATACTTTTAACTACTTATAGCTACGTATGCATAGCTTTATACGTAATTTATTATTAACTTTAGTATTTATTCACTTCTCGCGCTGGTAAAGAGCTTTGAGCACCGAATGCCAGAGAAATACACGCGCCCCCTGGGTTACAGGAACTTTACGCGAGGAATTCTTTAAATAATATATACCCGCTTTCGACTCAACCCAAGGCTTTCCCTAAACCAAAATAAAACCAAGAGTTTACGGCGTAGTACAAACGTTTCGTAACGTAATTCACTTTTATAATCCAATTTCAAGCTTTAACACGCGCCAAATATTTAACTCTCAGCTTTACACTTTGATAAAAAAATATAAAAAATAAAAATATTTTGAGACAAACACTAGTGAAAACCACAATTGTAACTAAAGTTCACGACAAACAGCATTTGAACTTAAGTTGAACGAAAGGCAAACGTAACACAAGTCGTACCAGTGAGTTAAATAAAGTTTTAATTTAATATACTCTACTGTCGCCACAAAACTTACTCGCTCGGAGCGCAGACGTACTGTCCCACAGGAAATAGGCTATGAGGAACACGAAAAGAGTGATATAACGGAAGAAATAAAGTTTCCGACTTTCCACTTACGTAAATCGCGAAGAACAAAAAGGTCGGATTGGAATAAATAATCGTAAAACAAGATTGGACGACTGCAGTCATTTGTAATATACATAATTCGGTTTAAAAATAAGGAAGAACGCACACAACATGTGGTTGGAGTAAAGTGCACGTTAAGGAATGAATAAATAGATTAATACTTTAAAAAACTATTCACTTATGACGAGGGCATAGAGCGCGGTTTATGTCCTCGTCATCAAGAGAAATGGATGGAATATTAAGATGAATGTGATCAGCCCAAACTTGGTATGTTTACTAGTAAACAGTCCAAGATTCCATCAGCCACCTTCCAATTCCATCTTCAGACCGGCTCGATGGTACCATAATATCGCATTGTCATTGATCCCTAGTACCTATGCAAAGTTTCGAATTAATTCATCATCTTGAAGTAAGTCAAAATCGTTTTCAAAGTTTTCGTTACAAACATACATACATACCAAGCCAATAAAAGCATGTTAAAAAGCAAATAATCGTAGGAAAAAGAACAACTCAAACTAAAAAAGTTTTGCAACGGTGGGCGCTTCTCCGATATTATGTTCTGATTGTATAAGACTAGTTGAATACCTGCAGTTTTATTAATAACGATAATTAAAGGTCCCACAAGAATAGACTTAAAGAAACGGCTGTCTGCTATTAAATGACATCGGTATTGGTCTAATGGAGTTCTGTTTATAACCAACTAACGATCTCAGTTCTAAATAAATGAGTCGTGTATTTAAAATTACCACGCTCCATTCACGCGAAGGCTTCGTTCATTTTAAAAATAACTTACGAGGCAATTTTTGTATCTGTAAATAATTAAACGATCATTAAAGTGAAGTGGCAACAAAATTTTTTGCATTTAAAATAATTATAGTTAAATATAGCTTACACAATTTAAAATGCTGGTAATCGATAAGGTTTTCAACACTTAATATGAGAATAATTTATTTTTTGAAATGGTATAAGATATTTTTGCCATATACGTAAAGATGTATTTTATAATGTTCATGACACCATAGCAGTAGTTCAAGTTTAAACTGCTATAGTCCAATAGGTTGGGCCCACGATCGAGAGATCGTGGGTTCGATCCTCATTTCCCCATTACTCTAGTGAACCTACTCCTTTCAACTGTAAACAAGCCTAGGAAATTAGCTGGAGGGGATAACAAAATTACTAGTATGCAGGCATGTCAGTAGGTTTTCTAAAAAAAATTGGGATAGGGTAGTAAGTGCGAATTGTTCTGAAATATGTAGATATAATAATTATGTGTATGATTAAAAAGTTTGATTTTACAAACAGTGCAACTGAAAAGGCTTTTAGTCAAAGCGGTAAGGTTCGTAGTGGCTTGTCTATGGCTCTCTGCGTTGCTTATCGCGACTCGCAAAAAAGCTTTTTCATGTCAAGAGCCGTCGATAGGAAAGCTCTTTTGTCCTGGTCGGACGTACAAAGGACCATTTCCAACAAACGCCTTTGCCTGTGCAGTTGTTTAACAGATTGATCATCTACACGCGGAATAACGATGTTTTTTTACAGTTTTATTATATGTATACATTTTAGATAAGTAGCTAGTATTTATAAGTAGCCTAGCGAAGACGTAAACAAGCCACTTGTTGTTAGGTGATCAACGCTACCTTTTTTTTATGTATTTGAGGTAGCAAACGAGCATGCAGTCCACCTGATGGTAAGTCGTCAGTGCCGCCCATGGACATCTGTAGACAACCTAAGACAGAATTGAAGTTCAACTACAAACGCGTTGCTACCCTTGAGGACTAAGTTGGAACGCCTCGGTTAAGTATGTCTCCCTGACCACACCCT
>DWTF01000840.1:0-10374 GCA_018250225.1 Udranomia kikkawai
GGCCGTAGCTCTGATGTCTGATAACATCTGACTTTTAGGGTTGGCGAAACTGGGCCCATCCGATGAATTTGCCACGGGCCGGTATAGTTAACTGTATAGTTACGCCACTGCGCTTATGTATATTATTCAATGTTCGGACAAATTCAAATCCATTTCAGGTGACAGAATTAACACAATCTAAGCAATTGGTCTAATATTGAATGGTCTAAACGTGTTTAAAAATCGCGTTCTACTTCGTTAATTTTATAAGTCGTATTCTAAAATCATATGATTAATATGAAAATATGATGTTTTCCCACAATTAAATTTATTCAATTACTGAATTAATCCCATGGTTTAATAAACACTAACCGAATGGAATAAATCAATGGCTTTGAGTTTAATTTCAAGCGAAATGTTGTAGCGTGGTTTCCCAAACATCGTGAAAAATAAAAGTTTACGTTTCTATGAAGACACCGATTTTGATTCATGTCACTGAAATGTGAGTACTCAAATGCGAACTATGAGCTTGTCAACTATAAAATTTATTAACTGAATGTTGGTTTGTATCCGTTACCGATATAATGGCACGAGATATGGGTTTATGGGTTTCCAGAAGCCGCCTCCGTTGCCACCACTGTTTAAATCATGGCTGTTCTCTGAACACATAAAGCCATCCACATATAGAGACCGGAATATGATACATTTTTTAAACTTTGATGTGCGTATTTTTAACTACATAGTTGTAATATTTTGAAAGATATTCGCGAATTTAATTTATTTCTAAATTACGAAAATTTGTATTTTATCAATATAGTTGGTATACCTACGATTGAACGAAAAAGAAAGGAAGGTACGTAATCAATATTTAGTGGGAAAACTAAAGCGAATTCACCAATTCAGTAACATTAAACATCAGGAAAGCAATTCTCATCGTGTACGTACCTACACATACTCGTAATCAAGCGATAATCAAACTATACATATGCGATAAATCAAACATGTCTCCGCGCGGACAAAGTGAAAATCGTGTTGAGCGTGTTTTTATGAGAATTTCAAAAGCGGAATGTCGCACGAGTCGCATCCCAGCTTCCCGGGCATTAAATCACAGAATACTGCAGCGTATTCCCGGAAAGTTAGAGCCGTGACTCGGAGCCGCTGCATCAAATCACTGGAAACTGTTCGGGACGTTGAAAAATTTAACGCTTTTATCTCAATTCGACCAGGAAACGTCTTATTTACGAGCGTGTCCCGTCTTGGCATTGTAACTGAGCACAAAGCTAAGTGAGGGGGTACGTTGCGTGGTGGCCCAACTTTTTACTTTTTTTTTTTTTTAAATGGTATATAAACCAGGAAAAGTAGGGTTGGACCGTTTAAATTGCTTTGTTTAAAGTGTCAAAGAAGCATGCACGCCAGGACCTTTTCCGGATCATTCATATTAAATTAGATCTACAAGACTGGTCATATGTAGAAAGCGTAGCCACTAAGGGCTCAAAAGCTTTTCATAAACTTCTTCAAAAAGGACCACAAAAATAAGACAGGTCGTTCCTACTGTATGCAAAAAAATATCATTTGGATTAATACAGTCTTAACCTAACATTCCAACAGCGTTATAAACCTTGAAGAAAATATCTCAGATGAATTTCACAGTTCATAAAGATCGCGAAAAGTGTCGAAAGATCGCCACAACAGACGATTACGACGTTACTCCTTTGTTATGCCCGTATTCGAAATATGTTTTTGGGATTCTGGGTCGTGCCCACCATCCAGCAGCCGCGTATTCATATTTCCGTAAACTCGGCATTAGCGTGAAAAACGCGACGTCCTTGATTCAACCGCGCTGGTTTACTAATGTCCCGGAGCCGGCTAGTGTCGTCCGTATACTAATTCTACGAACAAAATATTAATCCTCTTTGAAATCGTCGCTGATATATTATTCGGATTACACGAACGAGACGTTAAGAAATTTAAGACCCGATTAGCGGTTGAAGACACCGATCTATTATTGCGGCGATGTTTTAAAATATCGCCGTTAATTTTGGCCGATGGCGGATAGTGGTGGATATAAATAGATCGCGCGTTGCAAAATACATGGCCGAGTTATGTCAGAGGATGCCGGTGCGTGTGAGAGGTAGTTGGTGTTTGCGTTTCACTGACGCGGGATACGCTGTCGTGTTATTGCGACCCGCTGATATGTGGACAACGAGATGACAGTCCCGCGTGTTAGCGTTTTCGCAAATCGTACTACGCGGATATTTACGGAATTCCCCTTATTTACACGTGTGAAGCGATGCTATGATTAATTTATTATTGTTGGTCGAGTTTAGAGTTGTTTTTAATATAAGTACATATTTATATTTACTGCTATATCATAAAAGGATCAAATTGTTTAATGACTTAGTGGTCATTATTTTACACTCATGAAAATTGACATAATACTTCGGTTCTTTAGACCAAACAACCATATTTAAATCCTGCGAAGACAATGTACATGTTTATTGAATTATGGAATTCGTCAGAAGATGGAAGATCGTGTCATCTAACAATACTTTATGGTGCGTGGGCGACGTCGAGGCAAGCAGTCAGTATTGCTATAGACAAATGCGTTCCGATTTGCATAATTGAAAAATTGCAAGGATCCTGCGCGCTTTGAATTAATATTGATGTTCGTCATTTGTCTAAAGTTGTGAAGGTTAGCTTTGACGATTGACTTTAGGTAGCACTTAACAAGAAAGCCCTCAAACGAGAAAAACATTTTCATGTAATTTATATCTTTATACACTGCAGTGCATATGATTATGCTATTACATGACATTGATACATTAAATAATGTAACAAAAAAATATTATTGTATTGAAGTACGTAGTGATATGATACAAAACAACAAATAACAGTAATAAATTCAGTTATATGTACTTTATAAAGATCCTTAAAATATTAATTCCGAGTCTCGAAACGACAAAAATAAATGAGAATGGAAAAAAACTTTTTAAATCACGTGATCGAACACGAAAATCTAAACGTAGGACCTACATATTTGTCTATTCAACGACAAAAACAGACCTACTTGTTTCAATGGAAAAAAACTTAAAAGATACAGGCGTCTCACGTTTTGCGGCAAACTAAGCATTCGTCCCAGGCATTCCATTTCTATTTCGGTCCGTAGCACGTGACTTGCAGTTTTGCCGTACACACATTACGTTTGGGGTGTTAGCGCCACGTGACTTGCCTACTTTCTTGCTGGACGGCTGACGCCCACGCCAAGTCGTGCCAAGCTGAGGGTTCGAAATTTAGGCATTGCATACTCTTCTTAACGTTTCTTCTTAGATAAATCAGCCGCAGTGAAAAAAACTTATTTGCACTTTTTCTATACGAGACACAGTATTTGTACCTAGGAATAGATATATAGGTAAGTATATCATTGCGTTTCTAGCCAATTCAATATCACAACTTCTACGTCCGTTTTGAATACATCAAAAACTTCATATCGAAAAACCATCAAAACAACAGTTACGTAAATTGACCAAGCACGTGTACACGATATTACCCAATAACTCAATTCGAAAAAAGATTGTACACATTGCAATAACAAAAAACAATTTAGCGATGCAATCGCCGATGCGAGCAACGCGAGTGAATAAATAATCTATTCGAAACCATCGCACCACTATCCCGAGCGCAGCCTTATTATCTCGGAATAATGTAGTACAAAACGTTCCATTTGTTGGAGTTCGATAACAACACACACACACAGTACATAAAACCGGGATATTAGCGTAAACAAAGGGAGGAAAACGGGTCGATGGATGAGTTTTAACGAGCGTTTTAACGGTGTTCTTATTTTCGCTCCCATTGGCGGGCGCTGATTACGAAAAGTTTACGGGTGCTCCGTAAACCGAATTACGTGCGATGACGTGTGTTACGATCGCGTATCGTTCGCGCTCGCCTCTCATTGTTCAACCGTCAACTGTTGTGCGGTAATTGCGTATTGTTCACAATAACTCACTCTTCCGATGCAGATCGCGTCCGTCGTGCGTTAATCTCCTTTTGACTTTTTAACTGGCGTTATCTGATTCTTCAAGCACAGTGCGTTCCAAATCTAAAAGCTCCCAAAGCTTATTTTTAAGTCATGATTGCCTAAATGTCATGATACTTTCGTTCTGTTAAAAATCCGTTTTCTTGCTAGGGGAACTAATCCACAATATTAGGTTCCAGTAGTAGAGCATGTTTTCGAGACAATTTCTAAGAATGAATTCCATTCGTACTAGTAATCGATGTTTTGATGCTAAATCGACCTGCACACCACTTTTACAAAGTATTCAGAGCTGATGGCGTAAACAAATCGATTCGAAATAAACTCGTAGTTCACGCGAATTACTCATAATTTTGTTGTTTGAGAATGAGCGTTCGCTAATATGAGATCGGATCGACCTCGGTAGGTTTGCGCGTACAACAATGGTTTCAGTGGCCGACGACACACTTGCCAAGAGTGCACACGCGACTACTAAACTTTAGTGAGCGGCAAATGGACCGTTTCGAGCTTTGTTTTTGTGATGCGGCATCATTTTATTTCTCCAACGGTTAGCGTAATGATTCAGTTACAAAATTGAAGGTTGTGTGCGGTTTTTACGCAATATCAAACTCAATATTTGGCCACTCATAGTCATATTAGAGGAGGTTAAGTCTTCTTTTACCATAACCAACAAATCGATGAAGAAGCAATTGAATTTCCTTCTAAGAACTGATTACAAATCGTATCTCAATCGCAAACATTAGTCGCATCATCAATCCACCCGCAACGGGACAATGCGAATAGACATCAACATATCTCTAGTGTTAATCATTTCGCTCATACCAATCGCTACTATCTCTATCTGCTCTGCGTATCTCATTATGATTAACGATGGAGATTCGCATCGTTCGCGATAACGATCGCATTCTGCACATAAATTGCCTAACGTAGGCGAGTCGATCGCTCGCTCGCGTTCACCGCGCGACCTTGCGAGCAATATCCGCTCCTCGGCAATAAGTCCTTCCGACCACGCTTCTAATTAATTAAAACAATGCTAATTGGATAACATTGTTACCTCATAACTAACTAATGTTCATTGACGCTTAGGGCCTTGTCACAGTTGCGCTTTGTCGAGGCGATGCGATGCGGTCAACGATGCGATATAAAATAACTGAAATAACCACAACAGGGTTTCTTTGTTTTGTATCTACATCTTTTCAACTATTTCAACTTGATGTCACTGTCATTGATGGTAAGAT
This sequence comes from Udranomia kikkawai, assembly GCA_018250225.1. NCBI lineage: Eukaryota > Metazoa > Arthropoda > Insecta > Lepidoptera > Hesperiidae > Udranomia > Udranomia kikkawai. The sequence goes on from DWTF01000840.1 coordinate 5,251, forward strand.
TTGTATTTTTTCTTCTGTTCCTGCGGTAATTAGGTAATAGGTAAGTAATTACATAGAAGCCCGCGTTTGACTTCTAAATCTCCTGATGGCCTATTCACTCTTGACTTAAGTAAGTCTTGTTTTATTTGTTTCCAGATGTTCAGGCGGTCAATGTTACATGTGACAAGCTGGACGCCAGTTTCTCAATCTGAATTATTTAAAAAGAATCTAATTAAAACATCACATACGATTTTTAACGTCGAAGTGAGATTAACGCGTTGCATTCTGCGATAACGCCTTTTGAATGTAACGTCTACGGACGTTACGCGATGGCCTGACCTCCCTCGTCTATAAATAGAGGTTGCAGCGAAGATTTAGATGAACATGAAGTAGCGTGTGGAGAAACTGGGTTAAAAAATCTATTTTTGGATTCACTACGTTCGATAGAGCCGCTTTGTTTTCAAGTTTAAGCGGGGATGTCAAGTGATTGTTTCATAATACTCGTATGTGACGTGTTGAAGATTTAAGACTTGCTTGCTTTTCTGGGTAGCTTAAATTACTTTAGGCCAAGTAAATAGGATTCTCTCGTAGAGGTAGTAGCTTTTATAGAGGCGTTTTTAGCGTTTTTGGTGTTGCAAATGTATCAAGAAAATGTTTTTCTTCTGATTGCTTACTTCCACTACCACTTCCTTCCTGCCACTATTATTTATAGCTTTCACTTTTTATACAGCAATACGATTCTGTGCATATCGTCAACGGTAATAAAACAGTTTAAGTTAGGTTAGTTATATCCAAGATAATAGGTAGGTTTGTTTATGGAATCATGTGGCGTCGTAACTTTTAAACTTAATAACACAGCGTTAAACTGACAACAAATAAGGAACTACATAAAAACAGAAGAAAGCTTTCGTTTCCGAGAAATCAACAAAATGCAGGAAGTGGTCTCAAGTTACTAATGCAAGTAACACTCAAACAACATTGCGTTCGGGGAATAAATCATAATGAAAATACCGAGGAAGGTACCTACCGTAAAAAGCGAACTTTTCCTTTAGCGGCGGTTAAACATAAATACAACAACAACACGGAAAACAAAAGTTTGGTTTTAAATTTGATTTGAACTCGCGGAATCGGCGCGCGTTCAACATCTCCCACTGTTTACTCATTACGAGCAAAACATGTTTGTGAGAGTTGCCCGCTGAATTAATTGGAAACATGGTTATTACTACTGATTTCCACCTACTACGTAAAGATTTCTTCTTAGAGAAAGATCTCAGGATCCATCATGCTAGTGATGTACTTAAATTGTAACTTAAGTACAAAATAGAAACGCATAAAGTGTACATAGGCTGTAATGATTATTTTTTTTAAGTTACGTGTAGAACCTACTAATACAGAAACCCTTTTTGTTTTGGATTTGCGTGTGATGTGGACTGCTTTGATTTTGCTTATTTTTAAATGTATCAGTGTCAAATGAATCCCCATCTTTGAAGATCTAAATATTTCAATATTTCACATTGTTGAAACCAATTAAAACTAATTTTCGTTTAATCTCAGAGTTGTAGAGTATTAAGTATAAACATTGAATATCTCTCTATTTTCAATTGTCAATGGCTAAAAGGTATTTGAAATAGATTATAAGATTAGCAATGGCGTTGAAATTAAATCACCCACTCGAAATATTAATTTCCTACGCAGTGAAGCAGTGAACAGGAATCACCGACTTTTATTAAGAAATTTTATAAAATTCAATTAGCGAGGGTCATTACCCTTAACCGTATTATTCCAAATGGGTCCAAAAACCTTTGCTACAAGAAAAACTGTACTATTGTCCGATAGAGTAACGGAAAATTCTTTAAATTTGTATTGTCCTGACACAGCATTTTAGTTTAATGCACAATAATGAATACATTTTTTAGTTTAAACATTTCTAATTATTTATAGTTCAATTTCAAAGCTAATCTTAAAATACTATTTCGGTTTGTTTAATAATTATACACATATGCATATTACATATTATTATATAAGACTTCTTGGCCGCGGTTATTCGCGGTCTTTCCTCCTGTTTTTTTTTTCACTTTCATAACTTCCTCGCGTAATATCCGATTACATTTTCCAAACGGCAGCGGACATTGAACTTTTACAATTTGACATCGCAATTCCGAATCGTCCGGATCGTAGCGGAAATTCATCTCAACGGGTGCTCGGGTACTTTTTTATTTTATCCCCGGCCACTCGTGTCATACGCCATTTTTAACAAGTTAGCCAATTTCCCGCCAACTCTTTGCCATTAGCACTCTCCCTTTTTTTACGTTTTTTTTTTGACAATCTACAATGTATTAAAACAAAATTTTGTTACGCAATATAACAATAATTTAGTTAAATATATTTTAGTGTGTTGTTGATTGTCTTTATTATATATATGTAGTTAACGTAATCTGTGATTGTAGAGTCCCTTCTCCCTCAATTTTTATATGAGGCAAGGAAACGATTCGGAGAAGCTTATATAAAAAATGAGACAAATTAAATCCGTAACATTATGAGACTAGTGATAGTGTTATTTCCCATTGATTTATTGCTAGTAAGTAACAAATATCCTAACGAAAATGTTTCATTAAGCTCTTCTTAATGAGAGCATTCGATATCATTACAATACATGTGTACAATATATTTACAAAACGAAATATAATGTGGATGAACTTAACTATGTGGGATCCCTGTGTAACGTGGACAAAATCCGTGTGTAGGAGGTTTCCGGACCTTTGAGGATCATACAACGTGGGTGTATAGAAGAATATTACCCTAAATAGTTAACAAGGTGACGGTGAGCTTGCTTTAAAAAAAGCATTACATGTAATCATCTCGTGTTCTTATAACATTTTTAGTGCGTGTCGTCGCGTGTAGAATGTATAGATTATGGGTGTAGGTGTCGCACATAAAAATAGTCAAAATTCATGTCTCATGTTATTACAACATGTAATATTTTTATGTTAGAATATTTTTATTTCTCCAGCGCATTCGCTTCAGTCGTTCGTAAACTACGTCATTCAGTTCCTGAATACAATAAAGAGTCAATAAAAGGCTTACGCAGACATACTTAGTAACCACACCGCTTCTTAATAATCGCTAGGTACCTATATCTTCCACTTAACTCACACGTAGGACCCGACTACAAGTGACCTATAGGAAGCTATGAGTGACGTAGAAGTCTCTGTAATCACATCTGAGCGATAAAAGCGGTGACGCAGAATGCCAATCGAGTTGACGACTTTTATGGACCACGAGATATAGACTCATCGCGACGATGAAGACCCTTCTCTTTAGCTTGTATCATGAGGTCTACGTTTTTACGGTTCATTTATCATTTATGTATGTGTTATATAATAAAATGTAATACTTTTCTTCCTGAGTTCTTTTAATTTATACACCTTTACCATCATTCTCACACTTCCTGAAGGATGACTGGGAGAGAATGCTTTTAGCATTAAGCCCACCTTTGTGTGAATATTTCCCTGTATGATGCTAAAGTTTAAATAAATAAAAAATACACATACATACATTCATACCATACATAAGTATATGGCGTATGATTTGTTAACAGCTTACACAGTTGTATATCCTACTTCTTAGTATCGACTCGCTAATTTATTACGTTCGTAATTGTTTTACACATTATCCTCGTATTCAGATAAATATTTAAAATATTGAGAGCGTAAAACCATTGCCATTTATTATGAAGATAAATCCAAAAGACCCTAATCCGCACAACTGAAATGATTTCAATGAATATGCGAATTTTATTCCGTACAACATAAAACCTATATCAAACCCGCTACTAAACAAAAGCAATTGCCATAAATATCTCGCGATAAGTCCGCATTATAGTAAAAACAAAAACAAGCATCAGTATTAATGCAAACCACCCTGCTACGCCATAGTCGTAACCTCATTTCAACTAAATTTATCGCTACTTGCTACAGTACAATTGATCGGTTATGAGCTTATTAATCAGAGGTTTGCCGCAATAAACAATCCACGCTGTTCTCCTCGTGTCCGATAACACAAACAAAGATGATTACGCATACACTTTTGACGTAAAAGCATAAGTAAATCGATATAGTTTCAAAGAAACTACCTATAGCTTATAGTTTAAATAGTTCAACCGAGTAATAATCGAATCCGATTAAGTTCGTTTGGATTTGATCGAATATATAAATATTTTTTTACGCGTACGTGTAGATAGAAGTTATTTCTAAAAGTATATGTGTTGTTTGTATAAGTCAATCTCATGATCAATACAATGTGTTCTAAGGAAAGGTCTTACTTCTGGTCAAATATTACTTTTTCAGTTAAGAGTAGAAATGAGTTAATAATGAAAGTACCGTTCATAGTCAATGTTATTTCTTTACGAGGTCTTTCGGGAAAGCGTGAAGAGTCATCGAACATTTCGATTCTTGGAAACGTCTTCCATTCCATTCCTTGTTTACCTATTATCTTGGCACTTTTTAAAATAAGAGTTGGCAACACTACGACCAACCTGTTAAAATATTCTAATAAAATAATTCTCTTTAACATCACCAGAAAGCACCACTGTGAATGAATTGTGATTGTGAACCTTACCGTTTAAGTACCACGGTAATAAATTCACAGTAGTTTAAAGAATAAGTAATCATTTTGTTAAGTAGTCAAGTTTGTGATAAATAACATTAAGTGATTTTAAGTGGATAAAACATTAAGTGGAATCTTGGAAGTTTTACTTGAAACTCGAGAAATACCGCGGTGTGAATGTAAGTTATATTTTCCTTGTAGAAGTTAAGTTCAGGATATAAATTAACTGCATGCACCCTAACAAAAATATTATAAGTTTTCCATTCATCATTTCCAATGAAAATCTGTGATATAACCACTGTCTGGCATCGAGTTACGAATACAAACAGGTTTATATAACTGTACTCGGAGTTTCTTCAGTTAAAGAAAAGTTAGTTTCTTATCGGCGATAAGTATTTTGAAGATTTCCAGGACTAAACAATTATTTTTAATTTTTCATCTCGCCCTGTGCTTAATATTCCTTGTGCAATCATATTCTACGGCCTGCCGATCCTTGCATAGAAGTATCAATGGATATATATCTAAGAATAATATTTTTTA
>DWTF01000841.1:0-10364 GCA_018250225.1 Udranomia kikkawai
AGTTTTAAATATCGCATGCTTAATGGAATACTGACTTGACTAAAAAAGACGATTTCTGGGAAGTCGCAAAAGAAAACCTTCCTATGAGGACTAATCGAACTTGTTGATGCATAAAATGAAAACTATTAATTAATCATTGATTTTTGATGGGATCTGAGAGTAAAAAAATCGCATATTATTGACCTCTCTACTTGTCTGACCTAACTATTTATTAGTCACTGTTCCATTAAGCATGCGATATGATATTAATAACACCTATTAGCGAACGTTGAATCAACACGTAGTTTGAAAGTGAGATATTTGTTAAGTTAATCATGGAGGCGATTTTTGCGACATAAAAATAATTGCCGTTAATTTATCTTGACGACGCATCTGATATATTGTAATATTATTACGTAATGATTAAACTTAATTTTAATGAATTCACATTTTAACTGTTTTATATAAAATATCATATAAACCGTTAAAATGTGAATTCATTTTAGAAGTTAGTTATTCATCAATGAGAGTAACATAGTATTCACCAAGAAAATAAAATACGGATGATGATGGTGTGTCAAAAGAAACCTTGTTAAACAAGTGTCAAGTATCTTACTCAATTGTATCTGTTTAAATAACAGCAGCAATACAACATTAGTATAGAAAACTGTCGAGTAAAAGTCATTATTTAGGTACTGAACTATAAACGTAGAAAGTGGACATAAACTTCATACAACATTCTCATCGCGGGGACGTAGTGTGCATAGGTGAGCGTAATGGATATTCCACTACTCCCTACACATATGTTGACTTTGGACTCCCGTCTCTTTTCAACACCGTGAACTGAATAGTGAAATTTATTTTTTATCCCTGTCTACTCCCCAATTTAGTGTGACCGAGGCGTATGCACCCACGCTCCGACGCGCCTTTTCAAGTAAACATGGGAATGGGTAAGTAAATAGAAAAGGGAGGGAGATATAATTAGAATTAATGCCGCCTGGAATCTTCACTAAAATAAACAGTCGAATGTATGCCAGCCAGCTGCATCTATCGATAAATAATGCGTGCGTGTCGGGTGCATTGCAATAGATAATTCTAAGGTTACAATGTAGTATCTATGTATATTTCTGAAAACAAATAAGTTACTTAGCTTATCGTATTGTTACATTTTCATAATATTATCTCTACTCTTTATGTAGGACACAGGTGAAATAACAGAGAAGAGATATTTTATATTATGTGAGAGTCATCTTATTTTTGAAGAATTTGAAGTATTCTCGCTCTAACGGCTTTATCTAGAATGAAAAGAATAGAGCTACACAAACCTCGGATGTCCTTAGTTTATCAAGAATTTAAATTTGATAATGCAATTTGACTTGGCATGAAGTTAATACATCTCTCCTATTTTAATAAGGCTGAATCTTCCAACGGTTAACGTATCTCGAAATCGACGAAAATTTGGTCCACTCGTTCGTAAGCTAAATCACAAATACAAATTTTCACCCACTTGTGTTGTGTTATTTAAAAAAAAACTTGTGTCGTGTCACATTCAATGATTTATCGTACTACCAGCCTCAATATTTATGCTGAGTACTCTATGCGTCTGTCCTTGCCCTGCTAACAACGACCTCTCGCTCACAGCTCGGTAAAACGTTGACACCGACGTACACCTAATTAATATGATTAATTGCATATGTAAATCATAGTATTATCCGGGTAACCGAAGCACGGTAAAACCCTACCTTGAAAATACATCGCCTCTTTACAAGAACAACGTGACATCTCATCAAAAACGATTTTTTTATTATTCGATATTTAAAACCGCGATGTCGATATTATTTTATACGAAAACGTGGCATTTTTAAAGTGAATTTTCGAGAAGTTATGAGTGAAATAGTTTAGAATTTATCAACGCTTAAACGCTTGAAATTGCTCTCCTGAAAAGTTGTGGTATAAAAAATATCACGTTGTTCTTGTAAAGAAGCGACATACTTATAGACACTTACATACTTATTCTCGCGACACATTATTACACTGTCCATTTTACGACACTGATATGTCGTCACGTGTATAAAAACATATCATAAGGTTTTTAGAGGCCTCAACCATACACGGAACATATTTCGCTACGACTGCTTATATGGAAATGACACAATTTTAGTACTAGATTTTTAACGTAAGCAACATATATGCGTTCTGACATACTTCTTTCGAATTGAATCGGACGCAATACTTCATATTTTCTTCCACAGATACAATATTCACTCGCTTCTAGTTATGAAAAACATATTAAATTAACCTCATTCCGTGAAACTGTTGTACAGATCGGAAAACTGGGTCAAGGAATGTCGAAGTGACGTCAGCGGAGTTATCGGCATTTAGCGGTCGTCATAAAGGGCTAATTAAGACCAACTAGGTCAACGACTTCTTATTCTTTACACGACATTTCATAATAAGACTAACAAAGAAAACATAAACAGATAACTCTCCTTTACAATCATTTTTATATCATTACCAGTCATAATATGAATATTAGAATACATTGAATGCCGCGAAACGAACTGTCACAAATGTCAAAATGGCAAGTAGGGCTGCAATACGGACGATGTTGACACTAGGGTTGAACTCCGTCTAACAGTCCTAACAATCGGGTTTTCAAGGCGGTAACAAACATGAGCCGAGATTTGCTCGCTAAATAAATATGTTAAGCAAACGACTCTCGCCTCTGTTGAGGCGTAATTAAACTACAAACAGGTTATTCAACCAGCAAATTAAGTCATAATCAAACAACTAGTTACGTTTTTAGGTCATTAACACCGTATTTACAGGAAAAAGACAGGTCACGTAAGGAAAACCGAGCATCGTTGAAGTAGGTCGAGAGACATCGGGCGGCAATTGAGACTGAAATAACAATCGTGGAATGAGACGGGATGAAGTAATCGATGGAATATTACGGCGTGCGTATCCTAATTTTCTGTCGATGTTCCAAAAATAGAATCTCATGGTGCGAAGCGCGTTTACTGAGACTCCGTGAGCAACCGCATCTATTTCCTAAGTAGTTTTAGTTCAGTTTGATGGATGTGTATGCGTTATGATGATCTATTCGTTCCCATGATAAAATATATTCAAGGATGAATAAGAAGAGGTACCTATAGCATTATTGAGGAAAAAGGAAGAAAATCATAAAAAGTGGACGTAAAAATAAAATTTATTTGAGTTTTATTAGCGGCGAAACGCAAAGAACATTTCTTTATGATTTAAAAAGGTAATCTTATCAACCAAAGACATTGCGATTGTCTAGCAACGTTTTCTGACAAACAGAGATTATATTGCTGTTTCATATGCTAAATTGCAGTAATATGTGTCATTATTTGTTGCAATCAATGCTATTCATTTATAATAAACAAGAGCCCCATTTGGCCTGCATAACAATAACAGCATTAAAAATAAAACTCACAACACATCGTTGCTCTGTCGTAAGAAGGTTAATTGTGTGAGTGACCTACGAAATCACGATGTTTGTAGTTTAATGTGCCAAGCCATCCGGGAACGGGGGTCAGTGACCGGGTATCGGGCGAGATAAGCCACCACGAAACACTTATCAGCGTACGACAAAGAAAACCTTTGTTTTCGACGAATTTCACACCAACAACAACTCTGATTAGATATACTTACGTAGAGAGATTTAAAAATTTCACTGATATCGCTTGCGTAATGTTGTGTTTGCTGCCATTAGGGACTTATTTGGGTAATGAGTACATACCTTCCATATAAATGTCTTTTCTATAATATTTTATTCGTAGATTCTCAGATGCTCCACGCTCTTTTATAAAATCACTTCGAACGTTCGAACTAGTGTTCATTGGTTTTTAAGTAAAACTAGCTATTCGCTCGTGTTACCAGTGAAGACTATTTCGTGAATTACTGATCTTACTGCATTTGTTTTCTTATTCCATTATTAAAAATGTTCAATACTACATAGCTCAACATGGCATACCGGTATGTATGGTAAAAATAGTCTATAGTTTGTTGAATTACGTAAACATTAGTCCAACAAACTGATTTATTTATAATATCGATTACTAAATAATATAACATAGACAATACCGGTGTATATTGTGTGGTGTTTAGTGTACTCGTAACGTAGATGTGAACGCACCGGGCCCCTTCGCTCGTGACCAGACCTCGGTAACGAGCAAAAACTTTTACAAACGACATCCTACCGAGAGGCGATGGAAAAATATCCGACTGTTTATCACAAACAGTATGATAATGAAGTAACTTCGAATAAGACGTCGAATAAGGCGGTTTCGTTACATTGTTGCCTTTTGATTTACTGTCCTTGCTTCGAGTCGTTGTTAAAGGGATATTGGGGAAGAAAGTTCTGGAACTATTCCGTCGATGTCTTAAAAGGAGGCGAATTGTCAGACTACACCTTGATAGATATAGACTTTATAGTAAAAAAAACGCTTAAAATTGTTAGAGCAAATGCTGAAAACGTCTATATCCACACATACCGCGAAGTTACCATTCAAAAGTAATAATGATAAGTCTATCGAGACTGGATCGATGAACAAAAATAAACACTGTATAAAGATACACTTACATGTAATACATGTACTATGTACCGGTTTCGCGAACGTCTAGTCGTCCATGCGGTCGGCTTGATGGAAATAGCGAATAATATTTTTATGGCGCATTGTTTAAAATAAACGATCTCGTAGTTCGACTACGTACTAAACAACATTGTTAAAACCTGCTATCGTCATTTGAGCATCGAATAAATATCAATACGGTGCGAATATTGACATACTAAACGCCGACCAAGGATTTTGTGACAATGACTTACAGGTTAAACTTTTGAAGGTTTTCCCCGCGTAAAAAAAAGGTTAAAAGTACTACTACTGCTCTAACTGCACTATGGTGCATTGTGTTATCAAAAACGAGAAGAATATACGCGAAGGATATGTGTACAAAAATGCTGTGCGCATGGTATACATATAAACGTAAGCCCTGAGAACTATTATTAAGCTCTTGATTATGCTTCCTCAACCGAACCATCTTATTATAACATTTTTTTGTTACCTAAAAGCTACATCAAACTTCATAAACAAAGCATGAGGGTACGCCCGATGGGTCGATTGAATGAAGGCGAAATGTTTTCTGTAGTAGGTATACCAGTAGGTGCGACATTGTACACGTTTACGTGGAAACGGACAGAAATAATCGCTCGTGGTGGCATCTCGTGAACTGTGTCATGGGCTCTACCCACGCCCGGCGAAGGTCGTCCGCCCCACTCCGAGCAAAATTCACTCGCAATTCATACTTCTTCAAGAAATACAGTCTACCAAGCAATCCCATTATTACTTCGCAAAGGAAACGGCCCACGTAGTTCCGTTCCTTCACAATCCAATGATCACCGGGATTAACGCTAAAAGTATCTTATTTCAGGTATTCCTTTAAGGTTTTAGGTTTGGCTACAAAAGCGATAAGTAGTGAAAAGAGTTTGGACATATCTGGATATTATATAACGGTAAACCATGATGTCGCAAATATTCCTCGCAATGAAATATGGGCTTAACAATCCTTTTCGAGCTCGCCCACGCGGATCTAGTGAAAGCCGTGAGCACACGATGGTAGCAACAATAATCGGGGCTGTCAGCGTGATGGATGGGCCGAGGATGACGCGGCGAGGCACCACCCTCAAACCACCCTCCATTCACTGCCCGTTTGATTCGGCTAAGTTGTTGCCCTATTGACAGCTAGCTAATACGTCAACAATTTTATTCCCAAGACACTAGGAAATGTCAAAAACGGTTCAGAAATGGAATAGTACCCTCTTTTCTTACAATATGTGCTTTAGTCACCTAAACTGTGGTTAAAAGTAAATATTACGTAGACACACGACAATCTTTCATAAATGTTATTAGTTGTTTTATTATTATAGTTCGTCGTAGTCGTTTTATTTCGCGTTTCTCGACACCACTTCTACGAGTAGAGAGATAACACTTATTACTGTTCTCATTAAAACGTGTCGTGTTACTCTCTCTGCTTAGGAAATCTGCAATGTTTATAAGCGATCTCGCTGAACGACTCTCGCTAAACGCCACATGTAATTTTCATCACGACGTTATGCTTGGACTGTATCATGGTATTTACTAATACGTCTTAGAAATTTCTTTTCGCTTACTCGCACCAAACATCCGGTATTTACTGCCTGAGACCAATAACAAAATATGCTTGATACTGCCACGTGAGAAGGCATATCCGCAAATTAATTCAATCCATCAAACGTATTTTTCTAATGGATTAAATTAATTTGTTTTAATGTTTCTTGTTGATCAAGTCTTTATAGCAATAAAATTGTTATACCAGTAATACGTTAATTGACTAAAACTATTCTAACGAGTTATCATTATATTTCCGAGTCGAAATTTTGGCAATGAGAAATTATGTATGGTCATTGTACGAAGTTTACTCGTTTTTTTTAAGTTTTCTAGCAAACGAGCATGCAGTCCACCTGATGGCTAGTGGTTACTGCCGCCCATAAACATCTATAGTCAACCTAAGACAGGATCGAAGAATTCTTAGATCAATTACCAATGCGTTGCTGCGCTTGAAGACAAATTTTTAAAGAGTTTTATAGAGATGATTGCTACAACGGAACCAAGAGCTCGTTCCTCGCGGACGGTACTACACCCGAAGCGACGCTAATCACTTCCCCGTTCGCCATTAAATTACCCGTACCTAAATGTTCTCACATACTTGAAATTAAGTTCGTATCAAGATTGAGTGTTCGCTCGAATTGAACGGTAACGATTGTTTCTCACTTTCCTACACGTTCTTGCAACTTAATTTGCTCCAACAGAGGGAAATCTCAAAGGAGAAAATTCAATTGGTATCGAATTCATTGTTCGTCCGATCACACGTCGACTGTTAAGACTTGTTACATCACACGAAGGAAAAGTTTGTAAAGCTGCTCTAAGGTTTACAGTTTTGTGCAGTCTTTGCTGTGTACTTTCTAAGTAGCCTTTCGCTTTGTTAAATAAATCAACCTTTAATGGACACTCGGACACATTTTACATTTTCCAATTGCCATTGATTATTTATTTACCTTGTTCACAGTTATAATTTATTTCAAAACAATCCTTTATTGACTCATTATTAATTGATAACACTATTTCTTTATTAAGATTCTTCAAAGATACACCGTAGATCTGCATGTGGGCAGAATATATATTATACTGTCATGGATAAATTATTAATGTTTCAATAGGTACATTAAAAACTAAAGGAAGAAGTCTGCGTGCGTGGGCATCGCGGAAGAATATGCGTCGGCTATTCAAGGAATGCCTACATTATTTAAAGACCTCGGGTCCAAAAAAAGCAAACAAAAACAGTACACGACGGTATAGGTACACTCAAACAGCTACAGGAGTGGAAATTTACGGCTTGTCACGTATAATATTGTAACAAATATCTCCACACGAGATCATTTTTTCTGAGATGCACTAAAGCACAAAGTGGCCATGATGATTGAAAATTGTGTTTCAATAACGAACGTCGTACAAAGCCCGAGATTATCCAGATGGAATGCGAAGCTATAAATGAGTTTTATTGTGGGGCCGCTGAAACAAATACATTGTTAGCACATTTGCAATCGTTCTCGGCCAGTGAAGCAGTGATAGCCGGCGTAGTTAGCGAGAGCAAGAGCATTCCACCAAGCCGACTGACCGGTTCCGGGCAGGCTGTTTATGGCCGGACCAGATATAAATAGATATGCTGCAAACATCCATCTTCTTAATGTTTTACTTTTCAACCGCCCGCCGTGGAATACGACACGAACGTTTTTAAACTCGCTCCACGATCCGAATCGGCTTTATAAGAACAATTAAGCTTCAGTTCGAACGGAATTAGCATTCAGGAGATCAAAACTAATGAGATAGCGCACGTAATGGTTCTCGTTAGACTTCAACAGATTTTATATTGGATATGAACTAGCAGAAATCGCCTCTATGCTCGTATTTTAAGACAATAGTGCTTGTTAGGAACACGTTGACAAAGCCATAAAACAATCTAATCAATGCAGCGGCATTCAGATATGGAGTGACGGATTGTAGTACCAACTAAGCAAGTGAACGAAGTGGCCGATTTATGTGCAGATACATATCTTTATACATTGTTTGCGATTGTGCTACTCGCTCAGCGAGAAGTTAGAAATAATTACGATTAAATCAGCAACGAGCTAAATGCCGTAGCCAGTTCTCTGGTATTTCATAGCACATGTAAGTTCACTTTCACTGCGTGTGTCTGCCTCGGCTCTCTTATACACAATTTATCTGATAAAGCTAATGCTCGGCGACTGTTCCGTATCTCCTGGCTTGCGCGGGTTTATTACAACAATTCGCGCTTGCTTTCAACGGCGAATGTCAGCACCGCGAGAATATGTGTTGCATAAGCGGCCACGTGGAGACAGGAGCAACGACCCCGACAAATGTGACACTGATAGCGTGCCACGATCACGCACCTTCGCGCCAGATAAAGCCGGCATTTCGCCGCACGATAACGCAAATCGACAACACAACCGCGAGCGAACGAGTGTCGAATACGGAGACAAAGGCCGTTTTCGCAACGCGTAAACTCAGCGACCTTGTCCGTTTAATCTGCTCCGAATCCTCCACTCGACACCCACCGCTGCTTATTCGCAATCGTTGCATAAACGACCTCGTAATGTCAAAGGGGGTCATTGTCGCATTTAGCGGACGGTGGGGAGACGGCGGCCGCTCGCTCGCGCCGCTACTAGTTGCAGGTTAGATAAATTATATCGATTGAACCTCGGTCTCCTTCGGCGTGTCTGTGACCCCGATGTAAATAACCTGAGGCGGTACTGTAAACAACTGACGCTGCTTGCGTCAATCCACTGCACGCCGCGGCCGCCGAGCCTCGCCCGACCATTGATGTGTTCGCGTTTAACTATGCTCTATTTCTGGAACATCAAACATTCCGTGGGGAAGTTACGGCGCTTGCCAGAAATGCAATACCGACGTTCAAAGATGCAGTTCGCGTTTGAATTATGACAGCGAAATATAAACTAGCAGACATAAAAGTTTGGCTGAATCAAAGCAAAGTAACATTGTTAAGTCTGTGATTGTAATTTCTTTGAATGTATTGGTAAATTTATTTGCCGTCCAGAAAATTGTTTTTTGTTAATGTTTCATTTATTATCATATCCCATGTTATTTATCTATGTTCCAAGAACGTTCAGTACAAAAATTCTAAACTGTAGTGGCAACAAAAACTAGAATCATACTAATCGAAATAGGCATCTACGTACATAGAGATGGGATTTCCAGCGCCGTGCATTGCATGCAGTAGCGACATGCTTGTCGTGACTCTAGCAATTAACCTAATGTGGATCTCTGATAGGAGCACCCATTGTGAATTGTAATAGTGCTCGTTCGAAACGAAACTTCACCCTCACTAATTTGAAAATGGAATAAGTGAAATGTAAAAAGTGTATTTTTGTTTATGAGAGCAGCTAACTAATAAAACAACAGACGACAAATAATCCACAATCAACATATTATACAACAGGAGATATTTTTTTTTTTAGATTTACATACGATAGATACATACGCTTCTAGTCTTCTAAAGACCGTAAAATAATCCGTAGCTCATAGTATAACTTCATAGACATTTAATAATTGTATTGATGTTACAATAGAGTTGATACATGTCCTAATCAGTTTTTGATCACTATTTTATATTCTTGTTCTACTAAAGAAATCCATGACTACACAAAATAATTGCATCAGTAAGGTTCGCAGTATTACACTATTTAATCAGGTGAAACGAAGTGTGAATCACGGTTGAAAAATTATATAGAGTTTGTTTTAATCATTCTCGCGTCAAATATAACTATTTGAAATGTAACATTCCGTACAAGATTGCAATGATATACACTAACGCATCGAAATAGACTCGCAAAACGCAAAAAAGTATTACATTTTATAGCCAGTTTTTAAAAATATCAAGTAAATCGTCGGCGCATATCAGAAATAACTGCTGAAAGTGCGCCGAGTGCTCCTCGAACTAGGTAGATATAAGCACTCTGTGTATTTATGATCTACAAAGTAAGGTGACCTATATGATAAGATTACTTCAATAGCTCAACCACATACATACGAGGCATGCAGCCGTGTCAGTGTGTGAATCCGCGTCAGGCTCGCTCGTACAATGACACTATCGACCTTGACTACTGCCTCGTATATCAAGCCACGCACACATGCACGCCCGACCATGCCCGCTGCCAGCAGGAATGTGTTCGTCACGAGTGTATTTAAAGCTAGCAAACACATAGGTATTATTCGTCCGATTTGAGATGT
>DWTF01000842.1:0-10361 GCA_018250225.1 Udranomia kikkawai
GTTATTTAGCTTTTCATGTGCGTATTAGTAATTAATTATCACTTTCTATACCGCGGGACGGAAAACATCGCGAGGAAACCTGCATACCTGCGAGTATAATATTCTCAAAGGTGTGCGCAGTCTACTAATTCGCACTTGGCCAGCGCGGTAGACTAAAGGCCTAATCCTTCTCGATCTAAGAGGAGACCCGAGCCCAGCAGTGGGACAGGACCGGGTTGATGATGATAATTTTGTAACTAAGCGAACAAAGCTCTTAAATTCAGTCAATATTTGGAAATCATGTCCATAAATTAACATTATCTATACGTTGTAAAAAAATCAATCAAGAACTAACAGATCTATAAATCTAGATAGAGTGGCTAAACACTGAATGGAATCGCAACGCACAATCTCAAATAACGCTGCAATTTCGCGTATTTAATTCGCATCGTAAATCCACATCGCCACCTACCACGTTGAACACGGTCTGTGACGTAAGTGGTACGTAGTCGCCGCCGTCCATTGAAATAAAATGCTTTTCAATGCAGCCATTGAAGTATGTTACCGTGCAACTGCATAAATTTGCTGGTAGTACGCTATTTGAATTATTGCATAACTTGTAAACACGTCTGAGACCGGCGCGCTAGCTACGCGGACTTCATTTTTTCTCTTATCGACACCATTGAATTATGAGGCGCACGCGTTCCGAGGAATTTTATTGCGGCAATTTATTTTAAAATGTGTTACTTGTATCAGTGAAGATATGCTTTAAGAACTACTGCATCAATGAACAGCTAATTTGAGGGTAGTAAGAGTTTTGCTGTATTTTCTGCGTCTGATTGTTTGTCTGATTGTCTCTTGTTTACTTTTCTTTTATTGGAACAACTGCCTGAATAAGACAATTTTGGACACAGAATATTCATGATATGCTAGAGGATCTATTTTTATTGTAAAAAAAGACCTTATCTTAACCAAAGCCCACGTAAAAAAGTACAGATTAAAACTAATCAAACGTGTTAGTGATGTGAGGTAAACAGAGTTTAGTGTTTATTTAATAACTCGTTAACGTAAAACGGATTTGTGTAAACTTTGGGTAGATAGTTCGCTTCCTAGATAAACACACAAGTGTGTTTGTTCCCAAATATAAATATATTCTCAACTTCACTTCTATAGAGTGTAACACGTATAGCTGATACTAGGTATAGTTTTGCTCTCATATTACATATTTCATGTTATGACGTGAAATTTTCTATTGCGAAAACAAAATATAGTACAAATAAATCTACGACAAGACACCCTAACGATATGAGCACGACAGTTTAAACATGCAAAACTAAATAAATATTTTGAAACAACAGTAACGAAACAAGTGCATAAATTTCTCTTGGGGGCACTTATACCTACTCGTTTAAGCGGCCAGTTATCTAAACACGACATTGCCAAAAAAGGGTTTCGTGTTTCAAGAAAGGTCGTACGAAATAACGAGGGCTTTACTGTAGAGATAAAACTGCCAAATAAACATTGGTTGCATGCATGTGGCTTACGACCGCGCGCATTATCGTCCATACTCGCAGCGCACGCTGAATACAATCCTCAAAACGTTGCGTATTTACCGTTAGCGGCAAACGGTAATGTCTAGTGGTTATTACGAAAACACTAAGTGATTTTTATCGGTCAACAATTACCCCCGGGCACCATCGCAAACAACACACGTTTGTGTGCCACCACTACATAATGTAGACTCGACGTGTTTTTGCACTGGATTACCCGTTTAAACAAACCGAGCGGCCGGAACTCCAAATAAAGGGAAACACTAACCGACGCCCGCGTTATTCTTCCAAAATTAACTCATAACGCCAAGAGCTGTTGATTTTTTTTCGACCGTAATCTGCTTTAACGGGCACGGGGCCAGTAGCTTTGTAAATCGCCCGCACGCGAGTACCGCGAAATGGGAATCTTTAAATGCTGTACGTACATTTTTAATGTCGTTTTAATGCCACGCCGAGGCCGATTGTGGCAACAATTAACGTTATAACGAGTTCATTAATGATGGACGATTCAAATGCCGTTTCGAAACGAGCTCTCACAGTTGAGATAACCCGACAGTACAATGCTCGCAAATCTGCAAATCCTGAACGTAATTTCGATAGCAGAATGCGCCTTTCATGCGAACGAATCTCGTCATCCGCTCAATAAGCATGCAGCTAGAGGGAAATATAAATAGAAATAACACATTTAAGAACAGAACCACTCAGGGAATTTAATAAAAGGGATGAAATATATGTACATATACAAGTATATTGCAGGCGCAGGTACAAGAAAAACAAACGCTTCGCATGCGGCCCCGAAATAATAAGTTGAAGTTGAGTGTATGTCCCGCGCCCACCTGAAGAGATTGGGGGACAGGAATGCTTAATATAGAGTCCTTTAGTAGCACGGGGTCTCCCAATAACACCGACTATACGTACGTACGCCGCAAACGTAGACAAATTTCTGTTTGCGGCTGATTTTACATAAATGTACGTCTTTCTGGGATGCGCGTCCTCGCTCTTATTTTTTTCTATTATACATATTTTTGCTAATAAAAATCTTTGATTGTATCTATATTACACAAGCTTCATTGTATGGATTCTTGCCGTAACCGAAAGTAGATTTATACCATAATATTTCTGTGTGGATTTTCCAGTAAAAAGATACATTGCAGTTAACCATTTCATATCAAATACATTACACGACAAACTTTCTACAAAATATCAAAATTGTTAACATAATACCAAATCGCTTACGTTTAATTTCTTATTCAGAATAGCCAACTAAATGTAACGTAGATTGCTTACATTCTAAAAACATTTTTAACTCCGCATAGCGAGCAAAATCTAACTTTAAAACAAACTTCAATTGTGTTTATAAACCTCACTTCAATTGCTTACTTGTAGTCCGCCGGAAGAATAACTTTATTTTAGTTAGCCACAAAAGATTTGAATCGCACAAACAATTTGAATGCGCATTTCTCGACTTCATAAACTAGTCGTTTCGGAACGTCGCGATTTGAACAAAATAATACACCAAGTATTTCGGCCCCTGTTTACGTTTGGCTGACAGGCATATTCATTCTATGCACGAAAAGTTTCTCCGTCGTGTCAGTCCGTAGCTAACTTCCCGTACGGACTCGGACATCAGGAGCCGGGGTAGATACAGTTGCACAATGGAATATAGTAACATCGGAAGCTAGTTGCTAGTTAATAAATAATACAGAAACGGAGTGACATGCGCAGAGTGCCTGAGTGTCCTAAGTCTGTTTTGACTGCAAATATCCAGCGCAGTTGTCTGTCTACTTAATGCTTCTTGATTTTTAAATATTAGAAAGGAGTTGAGATAAAATGTACGTTTGTAAGTTTTGTAGAACGAGTATAATGACTAGGTATGGATAGATACTTGTAAGTTATAGATTTAACATTTGACATTGATTTAACATTGAACAAAAAATCTAAGAATAAAATATAATAAATCTCTTCCAGATATAAAGTATACGGTGCTAAAATATGTATACCGATAATGTGGTAGAACATTTCGTAGTTCGGCTGTGGAGACGCCACATTTTTTTTTTATGATTTTGAGGTAGCAAACGAGCATGCAGTCCACCTGAAGGTAAAAATGGTGGTGGACTGCATTGACCATATATCATGAAGTGGTATAAATTAATTGTAACGTAGAAGACGTAAATTGTAAATTACGTTTTTTATCAACAGTTTTTGGACTGGAATGGATGGAGGACATATTTTTCTCTACGCCATACGTATCTGCGTGTACTATGTTCATCAATTTCTTTCATGCAAAATAACATTACCTTACTATGCCAGAAACTTTTCGATCGGTGTATCCGTTTTATGTAATGTATGCAAAAATTATGCAGAATTCAATACCAGTACGGAATATCTTGTCAGACAACACACAAGGTAGAGAAAAAAATACAAAAAACTGCTCGGGTCTGCGCATAGTACATTGCAACCATTGAAAATTCATCACATTATTATATTAACATTTAAAATATTATGGTGAATAAACAATCGTCACGAATAGTTACTTAGTATTCGTTAGAATACAATATAATGTAAATATTCCATTGACAGAATTATGATTGATAAAATGAATCAGTTTTAAAAAATACCGCGAACTGTTGAACAAAAACGATTAGGTAGGTAGATGAAATTAGCACTTCAAAAGTAGGAGTAACTTATTTTTAATAGTAAACATGATCTATTCAGTAAAAATGAAACCTTTCAACAAAACCATACGGCTCATTAGTTAGTTTATGTTACTACGTTTTAAATGAGCTCGCTCGGACGTCGGGAAGCAAATAGTGCGTAATCTCTGTCTCCTGAGACTGACCGCCGCATCCTAGCGCCACCGTTGCTGGTCTTTGTACCGCCAGACTCCTCAGATAAGCTTTAACTTTGCCTCGATTTATCCTGTCAATTGTAATACGGCGTCTAAGCGGATTAGTCTGGCTCCCCAATACTCTAACTTTTAGCAAGACACTTTCCGAAAATCACGAAATCCCCAAACACTTTGCCTCCCAATCGTCCCTCGCTCCACATTAAACAACCCGCCAACAAAATTAACAGGCCAATAAGAAAAAAGAAGTATGCCGTTAAGTTTCCCGGCAATTGAAGCCGGACGTGTAACACATAGTGCAGGAAAAGGACGATTGAATAAAACACACGTTAATAGGCGGACGTCTAACAACACGGAGCGCCCACATTAGCGCCAAACGAATAAGGTTAGTCTGATGGATAAGATTACGTCTCTTCCCTTCCGTTTACGCTTTCGACGCCGGTATTTAAGAGTAACTAATATCGAACAAAGTGGAGGAAATATACTTTGGTTGCACTTAGGTGCGAGGAGGCCCTGCGGCCAGCGGGTCGGTTCCCACGCAATCGTCTGTCTCGCGTTACACCGACAAGAATCCCATTTTTTCTCACAGAATTAAACGAGCGATAAAATTCTTGCGACGTCGCATGAAAATGTGCGTTACCTGCCTTGCATATTTATGCGTGCCCCAGTAATGACGTTTGTCGAGCCTCCCTCGCGGGGTTTCATTACCGCTTGTCTCTGCGGGCGTTAAGCAAACCCTACCTTATAAACAATCTGTGTCAGGAGTTTTCCGATCGTGGTGCATTTGTTTTAGCATTATTAACCCGCCGTACATAATCATACCTTCTTCCTCTGCACGAACACATCGCTTCAATTCTAGTCGCCATTCTTTACTTTGTATTAAGTAGTGTTCTAATTAAGGCCGCGTAGAACCACTTAACCGGCTTATTCTAAGAATGTGGATACATAAGTCGTCACTGAACATTAACTGGAGCTTAGCTGCGCAATATCATATATCTCGGTGGAGGGTAAATATTGTTCTTAATTTAATTCTAGTTAGAGCGCACGTGGGTGACGGGGCGGGCCACAAGTCGCGCGTTGCATCGAATATTTCAAGGCGTAAGCGGGGAACATGTACCGAATATAGTGGAAATATGCCCGCTATTGCAAATCTTGCTCGCCCTAATCTTGAGCCAAGTCGAGAGTTACACCTGGAGCCAAATTCGTTCCAATTAGGAGGAGTTAGAGTGCGAGTGTCGACTGAACAGCAAATGATGCGGTCCCAGTTAACGTCCTCTGACACTTACGTCGTCGCCTGCACGTAAATAAATTCGGTTACTGTGAGTGCGCGTCATTAAACTTTCTTGTACTTAGCCCGGGTTGTCGCACGTTTATTAGATTCTAGTCTGGAATTTAATAAGACAGGATAGATTTTTATGTAGTCGTAACACCCTGCTTGTAAATAATATTGGGAAATTGTAAGTGTTATCGTTATTAATTGTTCATGGATGACGTTTCTATTTACACTAGGGTTTATGATAAAGCATAACACAATAAATAAATAAATGATGTTAATTTTCTATGCTAAGTTTAGTTTACCTGAAGCTTTTTTTTATAATATTGGACAAATATATTTCAAAATTCCAATTCCAGTTTAGATCAAGGAGATCGGTAGTAGTGTCGCAATTAAAAATGATTCGATTTTATCAGAAAGTTCGCACCTTCTCACTGTTTAAAAATACTTTTATCTACTTTAAACAATGATATTGAGCTAAGTGTCGAAAATAGAGACAGCCTCATGCGTTCAACGGCTTACGTCCAGAGGTTAAACGTTTAATTGAACCACAAAGCAAAGACAACTTCGACGCCTAATGTTTACTTACTATGAAATTGACATCGGCTCTATGGCATCGGGGGTACATTAAACCGACATGCTCTTTTCCAACCAGTAGTGATATCCCACTAATGTGCTTTCTCCTGCAATCTTTTCTTGCGATGACACGCTAAAACCAGCGAGCCATTGCGAAAATTGGATTATACTGCGATCGGCTTAAGGTGTACTTCAGTTCGTCCACTCATGTTGTAGTTACGATAATACGAATTTTAAAAGCCGCGATGTCAATCTTTATCGCAAAGGAAGTTGTAGGAAGGGGGAGGTCGAACGGCTAAGGAGGGTGCGCTGCGTCGATTGTAATCACGCAAATGGTTCCATATCAAAATGTCACATTCGTATGATATTGATGTTTCGTTGTCAATTTTGCGTGCGGCTCGATATGAGCAAGTTTATGCTCGTACACTCGTGATTTGAGTTAAGGAGCGACGTCTTATCATGGGTTATATCGAATTGAAGTCTATTTGAATAATCTGGATATATGTTTATCATTCTAGGTTTAGTTTGCTTTTTGAAGACGTTTTTGCGTAAGCCCCGCTGAAAAGATTACCTAGTTGCTGCCATGGTATGGCTAGGCAGTTCATAGGAACTCGAGTTGACAGGCGGCTACAAAATTATGACATAAAATTTAATTATTATCGTTAAAAAATATATTTTATGCATTTTTATTTTACCTTTCTAATATAAAGAAGAAAATAAAGATTCTTTATAATAACAAGGATAAAGAGTAGCGAAATATTCTACCTAAATGTAATATTAAAAAAGTTTCTTTACCCGAGTTTATAATTAGACGTGTACAAATCTGGTTCTATAATTATACTAAAGTTATACAAGAAGGAGTTAGACAAGTTAATAGTCAGGTTAAAAGGGGAGTAATTATCATTAAAACTTCACAAAACATCTTAAAATAAAGCCCCGGTCACAAATGAAAGTCTGAAAGACTTTTGGTGCGCAGTTTTATTTTTCTATCGACACAGGCTGCCGCCCGCCACTGACTGCGATCGCTTCCATTAAAATAACTCGTTAAAATTTATCATCGACCCCGCTTAATCGCTTTAGCGCCACATCTGGGGTTTTATGATTTTTCTGCTTGCTTTGTGTACTCTGTGGTCATTTTACAACGCTTTTTAATCTCGCATTCGACACTAAGTAGCTTTCGTACCTGATATGGCTGGAATTAAATGTATTAGGTTTAATCTGTGCCATCTTTTCACGTTTTAAAAGTAAAAACCGTTGGTAATTTCTTATAGCTTGAATAAATAACAAAGTAGAGAAGAATTTCGCGGCGTGCTGTGACTTTTTGGTTGCGATAAATGGACGAGGTGAATTTAAATTTCATTCTCAATTTATTAATCACGTGAAATTAAGATGATACCTGATTATGATGATGATAAGAGATAAGAAGATACCTATGTTTTATATTACGAGTATATGATCCTGCGTGGATGTATGAATTGACAATGTACCTGAATAAAATAATAGCTGTACAATAATTTTGTAACGCTATTATGAACATTTTTAGATATATTATAAAAAGCGAAGAAAACACAAGACAATCTTTTACTTAAATATATGTATCTTACCGATTCACATTTAGATCCGTCTTTCACAGCTAACTAGAACTGTAAAAATATCGAGTCTTTAATGTGCACCTATGAACGATGTGCGAATACATTTTAGGTTTCTATATTTACCACGTATTTATAGTGTTTGTATGGCAGAAGTTTGTATATTCGTTGTGCCATTCGTTATTTTTTTTACAGTATTAGGTACCAAGGCATTGGTGAAATAGAGTTGTTCCAAAATCACATAAGTAATACTAGAATCATATTAATACTAATAGGGTACCTAAAAATAACATTAATGACGAATAAAAATCGACTAATGATTTTATTACCTTTAAACAGTTCGTTGCCATTTTACAACGTTTATAAAATTGCTTACGCAAGCCAATGGAAACGTTGGCAGTAACGTTTTAATGCTCCGTTGTGTGGACGCATAAAGATATTATTTTACGCGTACAAACATCCACAAACGCTAACCTTCGCACCTAATTATAATATCATTACTTAAACGTAAAAATGAATATTCTCTCGGGTGAAAATCCAATTTGATCAAATTATACCGGATTTTCTGCAGCTGCGTTATTCCACGGCGCACTCAAAAGATAATTAAATAATTAAGAATGTATGAATGACGCTGTAAAGCCGTTTCCCTGATATTGTAATAATGCAGTCCTCTTGGGCAAAATCTTTTAAATTATTCTCTCACGCTTGCTTCGTAATTACGCAGACGTAGACGCCTACGCTTCCCGTTCATCGTGGATTACTTTAAATAACGCCTAACAGATTATTATTAGAATACCGCTAATTAATTTTTGACTTGTATTTTTTACCATAATTGTATTAATGTTAACGAATTTATGGCGAAATGACTAGAATTAGGATAAAAGTTAAAGTTGAAATGATCAAAAAATTTTTTTCTAAAGAGAAAAACATTTCTTCACTACAATTTTCACTCTACAAATTATTAGATTAAACATACGCTGTTTTGCAAATGTACGCTAGAACTCAAAGCATAATTGAGGGTAATTCCCTTGTGAAACAAAATGATAAAATTTTCATACACGATCGTAAATAAAACGCCACAAGTAGTAGCAAATGCAACCACTGAAAGACTAACATAATCCTCTCAAAAACCAAACAAATGATTGAAACATCGCACCCACCAACTTTGATGGGTAACAAAAAAAATCACAGTAGAATTTAGAAGCCGCTTAACAAAACGGCCAACGCGAATAGAAATGAAACGTTTTACCGCTAAAAATGTCAAAGGTAGCTTCTTTGGGTTTATATTTTGCGTTTATAACGGTCACCCGCGCGCCGAGATACGAGCAAAAAGAACTAAAGCGTTCGGCCGCTCGTTGCCGGGAGAAAATCTGAGGGCTTAAACAGTGCCACGTATGAAATAGTGGCGCTCGGTTACATGAAAAAGACGAGAGGAGAAATCGAGTGACAGGACCACGGCGCAGGATTTTCAGTCCGGGGCTTTTTTTCGGACGGGATTTTAGGAATAGACGTTGCACTGCAACCGCATAGGACGATGCGAATTTATCGCGCTCGCTACCAGTTTGATGTGCGGTCTGTGATTAGTTGGCCGGAAACATCCCAATGATTCTTTTGTTGCACAAGCCGTTCATTTCGTTAGGTCAAGTGGCCTTTGAATTTTTGTGTCTGCTTTTTAAAGTAGTAGCTACAATGCTACATAGTCACAGCTATGAGCTGACGACTGCATAAATAATTGTAGTTTATAAACTAAGTATTATCTTGATTATTCTCTTCTTTTATTATTGTGCGTTTTGCATTTATTCCATTAAATAGCATACATTACATAACATTGGCATACATTAAATCGCTGTAATTAGTACCGTCTGTAGAATAATACAGATGCAAATTATTCTGCTAATTTCAAGCAGAATTGAGATAAACAGAAATGCGCTTCACAAAATCGGACCCTAAGTTACCAAAGTTTAAACGTAATTACAGTTTAACTTGAATCTAACCGTTTGTTCTACGTTTCAGATTGACCCCAAAGTGGCGTTTCCCAGAAGAGCACACCCAAAGGTAAGTGTACTGTGTATAATTCCATTGCGGTCGGATATAAATTGAAAATTATTCGTTGCTTTATTAGGCTCAGTCAAACATTAAATGCCCGCAAAACCGTCCTAGAACAGCAAACTTACGACATATTGTGAATGTAAAACGTACCGGTCCAACGCGGCTTGTTTATTTTCAAACATTTACACAAAATATTATTTTAGGCTGGACATAACTCGTGCTAGCTATTAAGATGTTGGCTCATGATGCATAAATAACTAAGGGCTTATAATTTAGTATGCGGGTTGTGATCTTAAGACCGTCCGTGTTCTTGTTACCCCTCTGATTGAATTGAGTAAAGACATACTTAGTTTGTTTCCATATTTCATCCTCCTCTTATTCTAATGAGATTTACGTTACGACCTTTTTTATTTGTTGTTGAGTTTTGAGATTAAACGTAAATACTTACTAGTGTGCACCAAACTGATTTTATGTTTGGCATGCCTTTAAAAACTATTATC
>DWTF01000843.1:0-10361 GCA_018250225.1 Udranomia kikkawai
GCATTCGGCGGGCCTCTCTCTCGTTCGGTGACGTCATCGTAACGTTACCGGGCGTTACACTTTTTCATAAGTGACTCTCAGCCGCAACCTAATTTAAGACGTTGTCACGTCAAAATTAGACAAATTAAGCATCAGAACACCTGGTACAAAAACTTTCACAGTTTAAATAATTATTTATTTTAGCTGCCGTTATGGCAATAATTTTTTTTTAAACATTAACATCAAAAATTTAGGCAATGATGTTGAATTAAAAAATAAATCAAACTGAATTGCTTATACTCTATTTTTTAAAAAGTATCTCGCCCATTGTGTATAAAATATTTCTATCGCGCTTAACCTCCAAGCTTATTTCCAAAACTCACATCCGAACGTGTAGCAGACATACATTGATCCTTCAGCGGAGTCTGCGGTTTAAAAAGCGAAGTTTATCTCCAGCGCTGGCCGCGCTTGTCAATTGCACCGCGGGCGCGCGTCCGCGTCAATGGTCAGCCTTTATCCTTGCATCGCATTCAAATAAATTGCCATTTAAATGCACTCACCGCTTTTGGTGGGCGCCGGCTTGCTTACGTGCTTACACTTATGTGTATGTACTGACTTGAATCCAATTTCAATGAGATTCGGCTCCGAACGACATGCGACGTGTTGTATACGTTGCTACGAATTGGTTGCTCTTTTTATGAATGTTAAGAGATGGGAGTGTCACATTTAATTGCTATTCTGGACTCCTAGTATTGGTATAAACGAACTTGTAAATTTAAAAAATCTGGAGAAGTTTAAATCGGAGCGAAACATTTACAATTTACGGTTATGTATTTATCCAAAACAGGTATTACCTAAGCCGTTTACAGTAAATTATGCGTTATCTCGTTAAAACTGAATTTCGGGTTACAAATCAGATTATAAGTTACGCCGGAAAACTTTTATCTTAAAAAGGTTTAAATTCAACCCGGCCCGCTACTTCTAAGGTATCTGAGGCAGGAGATAACTCCACAATTAGATTGGAAAGTAAAAGAAACTTCATTACGGCGAGCAATCGTGATTTAAAAGGAACATAATCGCTCGGAATGCGCCCACTGAGATGCTATCTCTACGAAATACGAGAGATCGTGCTCTAGCGAAGCGAGTTTTTATATAAAGATGTGTTTTATGAATCTTCGCATGTTTTAATTTGCTGATTTAAAGGTTATCTCAGGTGAGTTACTAGAATATTAGGTGTTTGATGGAAATTTTTAATCATCTACGGTACTAAAAAGATTTTTACCTTCTCAAAAAGGTTTTGATAAGAACTTTTACTCGACTTTGGTATAAAGAAAGTACACTTAACTAAAGTATATTTTTTGTAAAGTCATTGCTTATGGACATCTCTTATTAGGACATAAGGTTTTCTTGTGAATCCAAGTTTGAAATTGAAATTTGTATAAGAATTTCAGATGAGACTTACGTATTTAAGTCCATGATGTGAAAACACAGTTTCGCATACGTACGTACGTAAGCAAGTGGCTTAATACCAAGTATGTAGGCAAAACTAATATTGCAGGATTCAATTTACGGACTTGTATGTTAGACTCAGTCAATGTTTATTCAGAGTTGTGAAACTTCAATTGCTAAACTACGAAACTTTGTAATATGCAGATATAGTTATTGCAATTACGCACACAAAGTTATTGCACGTATGTAAAGTTTTTGTAGGTAGGTTGAAGTTATTACGAGTAGGTAAGGGAATTAGTTATTTTGAACTATATATCGCTTCGTTTTTTGTTTTGCCTTTAACATCTACATCTTAAAGTTTCAACGGCAGATCTTTAAAACAAATTTTTAGGTAGTACAAAGTTTGGGCCCATAAAAACAAAAAGCTGTTGACTCGCTAAGTACTTTCAGGATACGTTTCTTGACAAATGCGGTTATCAGCTGATAACAGCTGGCGCCGTGCACTGCTCTCCCGTATTCAAAAGTGTTTACTTTCATTCGTATCCTAGGTGAGGCACCCATATATATCTTAACTAGTTTCACTCGGCTTCGTTCGTCTTGATTTATTGTGTTCGAGAATAGTACTTTTTCTAGACAGAAGAAGGGTACCGATGGTTAAAGAAAATTATCTTTTAACTTAAGAGTAATCATAGATCATTAATTCTTTATTGAAGTATCAAAACAAGAAAACGACTAGATTCTGTTCACCATCCACTTTTATACAGTTCCATCTCAATCGATTTAAAACAGACATTTTGTCTCGAACGACTTTTATCAACACATACATTTCTCATATTTTTTATATGACGAAATATCTCCTACTGCTCCCAGCCTCAGCCTCTCAGTTTGAGGAGGAATCTGTGTCGCACAAACACGGCATTAGTTAAGTAGCTGAATTGCTTCTGTCAGTGTTGTGAGATTACGTGATAACTGAGATAGGGAATCCTGTTCCATGTTTGTTATGTGTTTGATGCTGTGTGAATTTATTCTGTCCTGAACTAAATATTTTCCTCGGTAGTTAAGAAAACACTGATAGATCAACTTTGAAGATATTGATTTAAATGTACGCGTCGATTTTATCGTACAAATTTCATTATAATTCGACGATTACCATTATATAAGTAAATTAACATTATTTCAAGTTATTAAATTCTCAAGATGAGAGTAATGAAGGAATAAAAGTAATGAAGCTTTTATCGTTGTTAAGAGAAATAGAGAGCGAGAATAGTTTCTGCGATATAAAATTATAACAATGTGCAGTTATCAGTGGTTGTAATGATAGTAATCTACGCGAAACATCACATGTGCTAGGAAGTGAGATTGTTAATCAATGGACCGTTCGCTCTATGTAGGACGCACGGAAATACACGCATAACATATGATTGTGATGATAGATGATTTCTAGATGATTTCGGTCAAAATATGGTGAATATAGTGCCCAGATAAATGTACTTGAAGTTATTCTGATGTCAACTGTAACGACTACAATTTGTTATTTGGACTCCTCTTCTTCTGCTTCTTAGAGAATACCTTCATATTTTGTTAGACAAAGTGTTGGAACCTTCCGTGATTCGACTCCGGAAACATCACATACATCTACTATAAAAACAATGTAGCTAAAGTCATAAATACCTTATTTATGGTCTTTTCCAGAAAACTGAGAAGGCATTTGAATCTTTTACTTTAAACAACACAGTTTGTTGGTGCTCGGTCAAAGGCTGTAAGCAGGCATTTGTGATCTTATCTCCTTTAATGCACAATTTGCAGACTGTGTTGAACCATAAGTATGTAATGAGCCAAAAAGGACACACAGCTTGGCGGAAGCCGTATACAAAAGCCAATAAATGGAGCGATTATTTACTGATGAACCCTGGTGCACGCATTGGCGCAGATCGTACCCGCTATGTCGTCTCGAAAACATGGCTGGGATTTACTCTTTTAAAACACATTTTGAAGAGACTGCTGAACCATATGTAATGAGCCAAAAAGCGATACACAGCTTGGCGGAAGCCGTGTACAGGAGCCAACAAATGGAGCGATTACCCACTGATGTGGAGCACGCATTGGCGCGAATCGAACCCGCTATGGCGGCTATGAAACTCGGCTCGGAAACATGACTGGGATGTAATCGAGCGTGTATTTTGTGAATGTCGTCGGCGTATCGAAACGAAAAAATCCTACTACTCTCCGCTCGCGAGTCTGGTCGTGGTTTAGTTTTTTTTCCAATACGCTTTGTCTAATTTCCTGATCTGACATGAAAAAATCTTTCATCGTTTTTTTTGCTTTATAAATGTGTCCTTTCAATAGCCCAGCTATTAACGTCTCGTACTCCATTAGCAAAGGATACCAGAATACATAATGCACTTTCTCAAATTTCTGGATCACATTCACATTCCTCTCTTAGTTGTGCGTTCAGCACAATGTTTCTTTTTGTCCTCACAAAAACCTACGTACACTTTTTTGAAATGTTTGACAATCATCTTCACGATCTGGTAAGTACTGACCAAGGCCGCTACAACTATTAAGGAGCCAAAACATAAAGCGCGATATAAAAAAAAGCGTTATTAATGATGATTGCGGTGTACCTGTTCGTAAACTAATGGTTGTTAATGACAAAACGTGAATTTAACGACTACAGTAGCCTACAGTCGATAGCTTTGTTCGTTTGTTAATAAATTAACTGCTAGAGCTATAGCTTAATGGCAGATGAGCTCATATCTCAAACCAACATGGTATGTATTATTAAAAATACGTATTCAAAAAAATAAAAATAGGTTAGTAAGACTGAGGAGCTGAAAATATTAGCTTATTGAGATAATTTACAATATAATATAAAAATGCTCTACCATACCTTCGTAAAGTCACGGGGAGCGTAGCTCAGATGGTAGAGCGCTCGCTTAGCATGCGAGAGGTGCCGGGATCTATACTCGGCGCCTCCATTAGCGCAACACCTTTCTAAAGTCAACATACATTCATCCCAAATAATTTATTTTCTGTTCAAATTTCGGTTGAATACAAAACAGCAAAATTAGATCAGGACGATTCCGCACAGTATATTACAGATGAACTCAATCAAAATTCTTTAAGTTATCAATCTTAATTATTCCGAGTCCGAGATTAATTAGATAGAGAATCCGTCCCGTCGTTGCAAGTGCATTGCTCCGCGCTTTGTTATCTGTAGCGATATCTGTGGACGTTGCCGCCATTATTAAGAATTAACACGCATCGCTCCAACAGCCCCAATCATACCTGAATCGTCTTCCAGGCCTGTCGAATCGATTTAAGAAACGCTGACATAAAGCAAATTGCGCTTTATTGTCCGGAGATAAAGGTTGAAGCCGGTGTAAATGTAGATTTGACAGCGGCTCTATCAGTCGATCGTATTCTTATTCCGCTGACTTAAGAGGAAAAAGTTTGATGTAATTTGAGCTCTGTCCAGTTGTATTAAGGGTTACGAGAATGGTATAGATAGTGTGGTATCTCGGAAAATGGTCGAGAGTTCCGATTATGAATTGGCCACGGTCCGCCGGGTCGGCTCCGCTCTTTATGCTCTTCAGATGAGATAATACTCATTTCCTCGATTCGTGTTACTTAAATCTTTTGATTTAATGCGTTTACAGCATTTTTTCTATTCAAATTGATGGTTATCATCAATTCGGTTTCTGGCGTTAATTAAGATGATGTGAATGATTTATTCATGCAGAAATATAATTGATATTTTATCGTATTAAAAATTGAGAGAGAATAGAGACTCGTTATTATTGAATAGCTAAAAACTTGAAAATAACCACCTGTATTGAGACCACGGCTATCTCAATTTCCGTTAGGTATCTGAAATTCA
This sequence comes from Udranomia kikkawai, assembly GCA_018250225.1. Taxonomy (NCBI): domain Eukaryota; kingdom Metazoa; phylum Arthropoda; class Insecta; order Lepidoptera; family Hesperiidae; genus Udranomia; species Udranomia kikkawai. The sequence goes on from DWTF01000843.1 coordinate 5,309, forward strand.
ATACTGTTACTTGATACTACTACTTACACGTTTATACTTCCTGGCACCTGCACGTCGCGCAATCGTCATCCAAAATGTATACAATCTGAGACTAAAATAATTCTAAATCAGTCGACCTCTTTAAAAAGAGTAATATCAAGAAATAAGGATGACAAAACGAGCTAATCTTTCAACCCGTCCGCCCCACTTGACGCGTCATAATTCCTGTAAATTGTCCCGTCACCGCGGCCATATATATGTCAGTAAGCGTATCCGTCTGTATGCTAACACGTTTACGCTGTCGAAGACATTTTCGCATAAAGAAAGTTGAGTGTTAGTGTTTGTCGTGTTAATATATCCGAATTCCTTTGAAAGTGTTTGTTATTATGAAGAGGTATGTCATTCACGTAAGATATCCTGTACGAAATTGGATAAAACTTTGCAAGCTAAGCGTATTATTACACATAGCGTTACCGTATATTTCTTAAGCCGGAGAAAATTTCACAAGACCCCGCGAATGACCTATAGAGTAAAGAAACTCATAGATATCACTGATCCACTAAAACCAGAGTGCATAAATTTGATGACAACGTAATAAGTAGTGCAAAATAAAATGGATTTTTTCAGATGTCTAAATCTCTAAGTCTAATATCTTGCATAGTTCTGTGCCATTTCTTTTACACAGAAACTTAGTACGGAAACGTGAATTTCTAAAGCACGTAGGTACAGAATAAGGAACGAAGTAGATATGTAATGACGTCATAACCCTGAAACCCACGTTCCCTGAGTTGATTAGTCCAGCGCGGCCATAAAGGCCCATCGTAAATACTTCGTCGGCGCTCGTAAAGTCCCAATTAATCCGATGTTAGCTTTATGGACTGGCGAGAATAGATCCCACTTTCAATGCCGACTACTTTTGGGTTAAATGTTGGAGAGTTTCGTGGATGGTTCGTGTAAGGAATAAACAGTTATTAATATAGGATTAGGTACGGTATTATTTTCAACTACAAGTATATATGAAGTTCTTTTAGTCGAAGGTAAAAAGAAAAAAAAGGCATTATAAGTAAGATATAAATTTCAGAATATCAGAGATTACATTGCACTCGTGTAGGTACTTGAATAATGTATAGGGCTCTTTTGTAAGTCTCGTAATACATAATTATGTAGATAGTTAATATGTGAAGAATAATATTGCTTTCATAATAATTGTGTTGTGAATTTCAAACGTTTGTAACTACAAAAATGTGTATCAATCTATTACTTACTCACTTACTTCGTCTTACATTTTCCGTCACATCGTGGATCTTCCTTGTAATTGTACAATTATTTTGTTATAGAAAGGTCAAATAAAGACCAATTAGGAACTTGTTTACTCAACTAGGTGTTTAGTTTTTGGTAAGTTTTTATTAATTAAAAAAGGTAGGTTGAATAACTAGGATATATGTTGTATGTACATATGAGCTCACTTATCCATATCTAATAAATGACTAATATTTATCCTGGTAACAGAAATGTCTTGTCAGTCTAGTTGTGAATGCTATCGGCTGTTTAAAGAGTACCTTTATGCAATGCAAAGTTGAAAAATAACGTAATTACATTTAAACGAGAACAACCTTCATTTCCATTACAAAATGTCTTAAATAAAAATTTACTCTTCAGTGTCAATTATTGTATATTCCATAATTATACTAAAATGTTAGCTATGCTGACATATGTTAGCATTTTACTTCAACGGGCAAGGAATTTGACATTCCGGTGATCGCGAGTAACATTGGCGATAGGGAAACCAGATAACGTACACCGGTAGTTTTAATTAACTCATACGCGGCGGCCCTAATTGCGGAGAGATCAAAGGATCTCCGATAAACACGAAGCGCACATCTTGTTGATAAAAAGCGGTTCGAATTACCCGCTCGGTTTATTTTGTTAGTGCCAGAGAGCAGGTATTGCGTAGAAGTTGCATGTGTAGGTATAGAACGCCAATCGTACGTCATAAGTCTATTTTATGTAGATCTAGGTGATACCATTGAGTCAAAACATGGAATAAGTATGCTAGATAGAGTCTACTATCCTTTATTAATGTTTCAAAAACCTTTTATACTGTCACAAAAAGTTGTGTTAACGTTAAAATTATAGATAAAATTCTACCGTCTACATTCTGATGTAAATAGTTCTGATGTAAATTTGTCTCAATAGTATTAACTAATAATTTAACGATAGCCTCATGATTCGATAAACATATTTTTTTAAATACCTACTTGTTGCAAATATCATTAAACAATGAATGAAAGAATTAGAATATCTTTTTCAATTCAGGACATTTTATAATATTAGGTTCGCCTTGTCAACAAGAGTTTTGTCAATAAGTAAAGAATACGGACAATAGTTTTATTCTCATATTAATAATATTGTTCTCATTTTCGACAGTTTCATACATATAATTGTGTAAAAATGGCATTTCTATTTGATACCCACTCTGTGGCAAGTACATACGCCGCAAATTGAGAGCCGAAGTGGTTTTTAGTTTATCGTAAAACCGGCCGCTGGTATCGCATGGCTCGACTATTGCTTCCTGTGGTTCTGCTCGACTCCGCATACTTTGTTATTATGTTTTTTATCTAAACAAATTCGACTTGTTAAGCGCATGATATATTGGTAGTTAAAACATGTTTAATCGCTGTATTATTAAATACGTTTGTTCAAATCCAATATTGTATTGAAAATAATATTTTTATCTAGGTAGATTTAATTTTCTTAGACTCTAAATTCTGTATATTTTAACAACTACAATTTCCGCTTTGTAATTACTCTAAATTGTAGAGTTCAAAGGGTAGTCAGTGTGTTTATTCGATTTTTTTTATATATGCCTGTTTTTATAAAATATTTTTTACAAACAAGTTAGTCAAAGTTATATTCGCATTGCTAATTATTTCCTGACCAAACGAAGTTAACCAGTTAAATAAGTCTATATACTTAAGCTACAAGAATTTAAAGCCATAAACAGCTTAACAGCCTAAGATTGGCGCAAACAGCTCCAATTCAGTACATGAATAGCCATCCTTATCTAGCGTTTATCTGTAAATCTTGGCGCTAACTTCAAAGAGATAGGTTGTGCTGACGGGATCAAAAGCGCTTCTGATCTGTATTAATTCCGCTCATGATACTGACGATAAAACGAGCACAACAATTTTCATCAATTAAAGCGTGAGATAAAACTGAATGATAGTCTGGCGAGTGAATGCAGGCATGTGCGCTAATAAAACGCATTAGAAAGCCTGTTATAATGTTATAAATTGTTTATGAGAACTGCGTAATTGAACTTAATTTTGCTTTACTTGTTGAAAATACATATTTGTTCTAATGCTGTACCTATACAGAATTAGGTAACTGGTTTTAATGCACGATTTGAAGGTTACTACATATAAAATAATTTATCAATGACATAATAATTTATTAAAACCCTGTCAATGTCTATTGCTTACGTATCGACATCATTGCAATTAGCTAGTTTAATGATCAATTTGTTCGTATATTGTAATATAACAGTAAACCTATGTTCATTGTGGTTAAAATTTTAACTAGTTTCGTAGATCCGGTTCGGATCATTTACTACCGAACCATAACTTTCTCTCACTTCGATGCTTTCCAAAAACAATTCTCAACTGCCAACTTCCAGACTTAAGCCTAATTAATCCTTAAACTATATGTATAATAACTAATTAAGCAGTTAATTTAAGGATTGATGTATTAAGCACTTAATCCTTAACGTCTTATTGCGGAACTAAGAGACGCTTAATGATTACTTAAAGTACCCGCACCTGTACTTCTTTAATATTTTTTCTTTGGCTTGTAATAAAGATTATTATATTTTATTGCCGAAATTCACATTGTAAAGAATGACTGGAAGAATCATTTTACATTCCTCTCTGAGTAAGGCGATAGGCTCTCAAACCAATCTGTCCCTAATATCATCAAATTCACAAGCACGTCACCATAGACAACATGCAACATATTTATTTTGTTAATCATCTGTGTACGTTCATTTCCCGGCAGCGGGCCGCGATCAAAGCGCGCGCTTCGCTCGGCTATTTTCGGTTCTCGTCGGTAATTAATTTTTTGTCCCCTCGTCTGCCTTTGTTGTGCACTCGTCAAAGGAATCTTCGGCTCAACTGGAGATGATTTAGGATACGTAACGTGTTAAAGATAGAAAAATATTGTAAACAGAAACTGGACGATCGTAATTTGGTGGTTGTTGACCCAGAGTTTACTTATTATTAGTAGTTCTAACAAGTCAACCTTTTTTGAACATACGCGCTAACTTTAACCAACAAACCTTATCCATTTATTCATCAAGGAACTTAATTCGTTTTTTTTACTTCACTTGTCAAAACGTAACTTGACGGTTCTGATAAAAAAACTATTATGTGTGTAGGTTCTTAAGTACAAAGCATTGCCTTGAACAGGATATTTACGCTCTACGAAGAAACATTAACGTTTAGCTCAAAATAGCTCTCAATGAGGCTTTCACGATTTCACCAGTCAGCACTCAAATATCAAATGTTTATCCAAGCAAATAAATAATACAGCTAAGTACCAAGAATCGGGTAACTCAATGGATTACCTAAACTAAACAATCTATGAGGGCCTCACAACGAACCATCAAGCGATTCTCAACTCTATAAGATTAACCCCAAGGCACATATTAAAACTGTATTTTGTTTTAGTAGTTTTAGTATCAATAGAGTGCCTTGTATTTGACCCAGAGACGTCTAAAAGGAGAGCGCTTTAGCAAATGTTTCTTAAGGAGATGTTAGTATAAGAGAAATAGATTCAGTAATAGTTTATTTGTACTGTGTTGCACTTAAACTGTCGTGTTTGTGTAGCAATACTATTAAACCTTAAATTAATTTAATTAAAATGTATTTTGCCTACAGTACTTAAGTAGTGAATACAACATATTACCATTTTTAATTTTGTTCATGCATAACTTTATAAATAACTAGCTGTCCCGGCGCACTTCGTATCGCCTCAGAATTATTTTCCTGTTCCCGTCCCTATCCGCGTTACCGTCCTC
>DWTF01000844.1:0-10360 GCA_018250225.1 Udranomia kikkawai
ACATACTTAACCGAGGCGTTCCAACTTAGTCCTCAGGGGTATGCAACGCATTTGTAGTTGACCTAAGAAAGAACTTCGATCCTGTCTTGGGTTGAGGTCATCGATCATAGGAGATGTATTGAGGAAGTTTTCATCGTGCCTCAAATACGTACTCAAAAATGTTTACCAGCTCTCGGAATATAACCTTTAGTTGGAAATAAACCGATACATAAATACGACTCAGTCATAGATCCTACTTTGTGCCAGGTCGTAATTTTTGTGGCTTAGCGGTGACCGCAGAAGAGTGATACCCACGGATAAGGGCAGTGTCAGGTGACCCTTACGAGTGTATTAATGGCTATAGTTTAAGCTGCCCAAGGGTGGCCCTTTTGCTTAAGATGTTTGGAATCTTACGGTAGTCGCGTACATACGAAGCAATGTTTAGATGATTTTTTTAATGAATATTACAGGTTATTTGAAAATTATGTGATAATATCGATCATAAATAGACGTCGTGTCATGGCTAGTAACATTATTCGATCAATATTAAGAAATTTTGTATACGAAACTTTTTTTTTTAATCTGTCCTATTTATTTAATCTAATAGGAAGTAAGATAATGTAAACTATTAAAATGCAGATTGATGACACGAAAATATACCTGCTTTATAAAATTTTCGTTGTGATATGCGCTCGCCTTTACAGGACGTGTGATGGTACTTGTCTCTCAATCATATTAAACTAAAACAAAAGTACTTACTTAATATAGGTAGATTAAAGTCGAACAAATTTCAACGGATGTACACAGTACGTACATTCTTCGTGACTGAGATATTCGAAGTTTCCAAGACAACATCTTAACTTCGATCACTTGTGTAAGGTCAGTAACAGGTGTTCCTTTGACCGTTCGGCTTTTCATTAAACTTAACCTAAGTTTTCATCTTAAAATAATTAATTTCTGATTTACGAGCAATGAAAATTTGGAGCATAACGTATTCGAGTAAAATATGGATCAAGAGCTTGTTTCCTAGTCTTACAAATTAATTTACTTACAAAGTGTATCTATTAATCTTATCAATTTTAGAGTAGGTACTTACATTTTGTAAGGTAAAACGTGTCACGTAATTACGAACGCTGTGGAAGTGTAATCGTTTTGGATAGAACTCTCACTATAGCACAAAATAATGGCCCGCATAATCAAACATACAACTTGTTACATCGAAAAAACACAAGAAAAGCGCAGCCAAAAGGGACTTCCAGCTACCTAATTAACACGCAAAAAGTGTACGCGTTACGCTCCTTACGGCTATCTTTAGTCAGATGCGCTCAAAATAAAATCTCCATTCACGCCTCACTCGAGTGTGTGACAGCGTAAACTGCTAACTCGCAATATTGTGACATAAGGTGTTTAACATAAATAATGCGGGAACAGATGTGCGACGCCGCAGGCTACACAAATACGTTCGCGGTACACTCCTATCTGCCCGTCGCTCGCCGGAATATAGAGTTGTTTTTACCGCACTTTTTGTTTAGGTTTTTAGGTTGCTGTTAATTTTATTGGGCGCGTTTGTTCTATCGAAGTAGTTCGTAGGGTTGTTGGTGCATAGGTATGCGAATAAAACGGCTGAAATTGTTATTTAGTATCCGCTATTGTCACTTTCTTATTTGCAAATGCAATTACTTTTTTATTTGAGATTTTTGTATTATTAAATTACTTAACAGTTGTTTTAATATAGCAAGTCAGAACTTACACTTACAGCTACTTGTCTTAATTAGACATTTAATATTGAAATTTAAGTTATAAATTCAATTTACACGATAGCGTGGTTACGGGAACGCCAAGGGAATTCACACTACGTTCTCAAACATTGACTCGAAAGTTTTCGGTAACGGAGGGGTGTTAACAGCGTAGTACAGATCCGCGTCTGTTGGCACAGCAATATTCGGTGGCGGCACTGCCGTTGCCGGAGGCTATGTAAAATATTTCTGCTAAAGCATTCATCGTGATCGCCTGCCTGATCGCACGCTCCACGTTACGCATCGCCCAAGTTACCAAAACAACCCGTGTGGACCTTATCGTAACCACATAAAGCACATTTTCGAACGCCAAGGCCGAGCCTACACAATTGCAAAGATCATCCATTGTATGTAATCCGATATGCCGATAGTTGAGCCTATAGACTTTCTGCCGAAATTGTTTGATTTCGTTTCAGGGCTTATCGTTTTACGCGTCTGAAAAAATCTTTTTCCCGCGTCGACTAACCTTGTACTATCTAAAAATGCACCCGGGCCGTTCCCTGGCATTCGATAATAGATCCATAAAAATAAAAACGGAACGGAAGCAGCATAATAGTTACAAATTTGTGAACATGAGAAACAAATTAGTAAAAACTGTTAAATAGTTGAGTCTATATCTTGTCAAGTGGAAACAGCTGAGGTTTCGGAGCAAACGTCGAAACTTTTTATAGTTACACAAGTTGTTCAATATTATGAGTTCAATATTTATTTCGGGGATCTTAAAATTGTTAACCGTAGGTGAAATTTTTATTAGTTACTGTTTTGTATTTCTCGTCTATTGAGGTCATGTGAGGTCCTCTATATCGTATTGACTGGACCTCACAATCATTACAGTAAATTTGGTTATATTTTTCACATATTAATTTTAATGGTATTTTTATAAGTTAATAAAGTTTGCATCTTGTTTCAGGTTTTTTCTGAAGTTCTTCCTCAAATGTAACCAGAATTGTTTGAAGAATGCCGGGAATCCTCGCGACATGAGAAGATTTCAAGTAAGATTCGACTGTTATATTTAGATATGTTTATTTTGTTTTCTATTCTTAGTAATTCCGTTAGAGACTGCGTTATTTCTTGCGATACCTTATATAAAAACAGGATGTTCTTTAATGTTTCTTGTTAGAAACTCAAATGGTATCTATAAGGTCAGGATGGGAAGAAGTAAGGGTAGAAATATCCATTGTAGCTGTATTCAGTTCACCCGTAATTATTCGCGCTGTCGACGGCTAAATGGTAGCTTGTTTACTAGACGCGAGGAAAAATTGCCGTGTTGCTGCACGGGCTCGCTCGTATTGCTCTAGCTGTGGGCCCAGTCATGAGCGACTGACGGTTTTGTACACCTTATTCATATATTAATCTATATTAGTCCAAGAACCATCGAGATTCTTAGTAAGTTCACGTAGTTTTATTCAAAAAAGTTTATTGTGAGAAAAGAGAAGAGAAGAAAAGCCAGATTTTTATCAGTTTTTTTCCGAAAGCTGAGAGTAGCAAAATTCTCTAATTTTCTTTTAGAAATGTTCTAGTTTTGAGTTTTGAAGTAACCAAAATCTGGGTTAAAATCATTCTGGGAATGATCGTTTGTTTCTTAGGATTATTGAGGAACTTAGGGATGAGTGGAACTGAAAAGTGAGGGCCCTTCCCTCACTTTTCAGTTCCACTCCATTCCAACCTACAGTTTTCCTATTCCTCTGTGTTGATCTCAATTACCAGCTAATTAATATCAGGACTACCTGATGCATTTTTATTTCCTACCTACATTTCATGATGAAACATAGAGTCATCTTAATTTACTTCTTTTCACTTATTTATTATTTATTTATTTATGTACACATTTATAAAATTAAGCCTACAGGTAAGACACCCAATGCGCTTTTTATGTAATATTAGAAGTATTTGTGTTGTGTGTGTATCTTATGTAATATTAGTAGATGTATTTGTTGAAAGTAATTCCCGACCTGTCTTTCTAGGATTTCTCTTCCCTTGTCCCACGATCGCTCACCCTTAGCTGAAGGAAGGGTTGCGTTCACGACTCTTGAATATTTGAAGCCTCCAATTTAAGGGAGGGATGAAATTAAATTTATTTACACGGTTTATCTATTTACTTTTCGACCTTTAGCTTCAGTTTTTGATTTTATAAAATGGTGTTGGATTTTTTGCCGAATAATAAAACAATATAACATGTTATTTGTAACGTAAAAATCGAAGTGTAGCGATATACGAGTTTTTATCGATAAAATTCCTTTAAAATAAATTATAATTAGAATAAAATATGTGTCCGTTAAATTTGTTATAAAAATTACAATTTAATTTAAATTGTTGTTGAGATTACAATATTTGAATAATACGATTTGTACTTTATTAAAATTGGTTCAGTTAAAGAGGGTTACCTACTAGTCCGGCGATTACTTTAATTTATCTCTGATGACAAAAAGTTAAAGCAGTTTTTAGAGCCAATGTAGAAAAATGTACAACTAAAAAAATATATTTAGAAGCATAAACATAAACATTGATAGGACAATTTATACTCATTAGCGCCAACCCTGACGTGACTTACGTTAAGGTGCATTCATACAGTCTACTTATGAGTACAAATTTGCTTCCATAGTTCGCTAAGACATATTTGTCTTACGTGCCCTCATGGCAACTATGAACAAATATAGAACTTATAGCTATAGTTATAACGTTTGAATTTCTCTAACGATTATGTTAGTGTGCGTGCGTAGTTATGTCTATATTTGGGCTTTCTGTGTGTCATTGAATAATTCAGTGGTCGTGGGGAACGTTTCAAGGGTAAGAATATATGGGAGTAATATATAAACTGTTCGTATTTTTAGATCGGTCTGAAATCGAACTAGTGCAGTCAATAATATTGCCGTGAATAGACTTTCTTGTGAGAGATCTATCTTTATTGAGTATTATTGCTACGTAGTTTCACATAATTTCTATTTTATTTGATGTGCTGGTCTAGGTCGAATATATTGTGCCTTGTTTATTAAATAGTTTATTTTTATTCTTCATCTGATTGAAAAATTTGTATAATGATTGTACTAATTCACGAACCACCCTTATTACTAATACTTAGTAACATACGCATAGATTCTTATAAGTATTGGTTTATAAATTAGAGTGAGTACACTAGAAGGTCATAAACACACGCATATATACATCTACCTAAGCATTCTTTTGTACGTATATGATTAGATACACCAGAAGGTAACATCATCTATTCATCATTCGTATCCATCCCCATAAGTACTCCGCTATGGTATAGACTGCACTTCCTTGCATACCTATCGGAATTCGTCCATTTCGTTCCCGAGACATTGGCTCCTCCTCCCAGGGGACTTTCCCTCTCGGGGTTGTCTATGTGTGTGTGGAATGTGACTGTGCATGCACATACATCAATGGATTTTATTTTGGTACCGAGTTCGTGTTGACTGATTGTCTTACGCTTTGTTTTGATAATTTTAAGCCAAAATTTGTAAATATTTGACTGATATTATAAATATGAAATTGGTTTCTGTTAGTTTGTATTTTTAATTCAGTCAAATCTCTTGAATTGATCTGAATAAAATTTGGCAAACTGATGAACTACCAACACAAGTAGATAGAATAGGACCCGGGTAAAAAACATATGCGACCTAGAAACCTAATCTATGATTTAGGGCAACTAATATTATTAAATGAATATATTTTAACGTTAATTAACATAAACATAGAGTTCGCAAATGTCCATGCTTTTAATCATGTCCATACAGAGCTCAAGTTTTACCTGTGGTTGATAAAAGATGCTTTGAGAATTATGTGAAATAACTGTAAATAAACTCCGGCATTGATTAAATCACTCTTTTATACTTCATACGAGTATAACAAACCAGAACACAGCAACCCTGAGACTAACGTAATAAGACAGCAATATGTATGCAGAGGTAGTTCCAAAATCAAACCACCAAATCTCTCTCCCCTTAAAAGTCATGTATGCAGTGGTACCATACAAAACACGAAACATTCTGCCTTAAAAGTCAGTTGAATTCTCACGTTTTACGATGGCGTTACTTACATTATCGCTTTACAGGTGGTCATATCGACGCAAGTGATGGTCGACGGCCCACTGCTGGCCATTTCGGACAACATGTTCGTCCACAACAACAGCAAGCACGGCCGACGGGCAAAACGGCTCGACCCCACAGAAGGTACTGACGCAGCGCCCGAGCATACTTGTACGTTTTGTTTTCTTTTATTTTTTCTCATTTTTCCTCATTTTTTCTTTCTTTTATTGTTTCTCTCTTTTTGTATTTTATCAAGTGTCAGGTGGATGGTTTTATCACAAGCGTAGGAGATATTTTTGTAAAATTCATAGTTGCCTTCAAAAGGTAATTTAGGTAAAATTAGGTGTAGATTTAGATTTTTATGATGATTCATTAAGCGCATTTCTGTAGGTAATATATTGCATACAAATCATACTTACATACATATAATGAATCCAAAAATCTGCGTTTTATTATCACAAAACAAACGACAAACGAAAGTAAGAATCCATCTGCAATTCATTGTCTAACATTAGACAGATAGGTAAGTTCCCTAAAAGCGCTCTTATAAATAAGTGTGAAGTCAATCGGCGACAAATGTGTAAAAGTCATAATAAACCGTTTGAAGACGTCGTTTGTATGCAAGGAATCACTGTAGACATTTCGCAGAAAGTTGAGGCGGGGGAGACAAAGGACGGAAGGGGGTGTTGAAGCGAGCATGAAGAGAATAGGGATAATTTAGTGAGGAATTATACTTCGCGGAAACTTCAAATGTGCTCGGGACATTCTGACTCTAATAAGTGACAAAGAATGATTTTATGAAGTTTAAATCTTAAACATCAGTAAGATCCCGAAACTTTTAAGATCCCCAAATCAAACAAACAAAAGTCATTTCAAATACTTTAAATAAAAAGACTGACGATTCCAAGCAAGTAATTTTGCTAACTCTAAAAAAATATATTTCGTTTTGTATCCCAGATCATTACGAGATAAAAAAGCCAGAATTAAATTGGATCTAAGTAAAGAATGTCCTTTCAATCTGATTGTCAAAATGAATAAAGCCAACAAAGTTCTCTTCCATATTAAGAGAGCGTCAAAAGTTTGCAGGTCTAGGCGGCGTGAAACCGACTTGAAGGGATTACACGCGAATGAGAAAATTTGCACGACTTGATACAAACTGTTACGTGCCTAGCGAATTATGTTAGAGTCGAAATCTTTCCTTTCCTACAATTACATAAGACTTCAATCAAGTTTTTCCTATCAACTGGTTTACATTTTTTTAAGTTTAATCATTTTGTCTGCTTTTTATAATTTAATATCTTATTTAATCATTTTATAAGAAGATTTGTAACCAATTATATCTTATTCGACATTTACCTATACGCAGCAGTGGCTTTAGTACGTATAGCCTCTTTGTGAATATTAAAAATTGTCTCTATCGAGGGGATGAAGTAAGAAAATATTTTATTAGTCAAATTAAAAGGAACCTCCGACGTAATCTTCTTTCGTCCCCTTAAATTCACTTTCTCTTCTCGTCTTTATTACCGCGTCGTTTTGTTCGCAAGATTTGAGATCCCCCTGTTGTCTTTCCGCGCGTATCCCCCTTACTACCTTCTTGCAACTGTACTAACACTTCGATAATGCCATAACCACCATTAAACTTTAACGCTATCTCGACTCTAATGCTGACTGGTAAAATTCATATTCAATCACCACTGCCGATTACTTCACTTGATTCTATTTTATTGACATTGTACATACTTTTACGAGCGACATTGTCCTTTTTCGTAACAGTCGGAGATAAACCTTCTTGTATGGACGAACAAGTTCTAAGCTACGTAGCGTTTATTTTCTACAGTGGCGTTTCACTCTGGACCGTTTTTTTTATTTTTCCGCCTAAAATGATACATACGCATTCGAAATTCAAAACATTATTTATTTTTTCTTCATCTTTTTCTATATTCAAAAATTGACCTTTACCACAACGTACCTGAGCAATTTCTTTCTTATTGTCAACAGCGGGTCTATACCCACCATTGCCAGTAGCAACGCCGTGTATCAAAGCAATATCACCAAGCGAAGGATGGACGTCCGGAGGGTCTACTGTGATAATAGTTGGCGATAACTTCTTCGATGGACTTCAAGTAGTTTTTGGGACTATGTTAGTTTGGAGTGAGGTAAGTTCTGAAATGAAAGAATATAAAAACATGTATCTATGTAATTTGTAGTATTGTTAAAATAAAATAAATCTATTATTCGCTGAATGAATATTCTCTTCGTAGTGGAAGACGGTCTGAGACCAACTCAGCTAAAACTTATATAGTACTTTAGACTACAGAATTTTAAATTTTGGTATGTTTTGTCCCCAGTTAATAACATCACACGCAATAAGAGTACAAACGCCGCCTCGACACATACCCGGTGTGGTCGAAGTTACCCTGTCGTACAAAAGTAAACAGTTTTGCAAAGGTGCCCCGGGAAGATTTGTTTATGTTTGTGAGTATTGTTTTAATCTTTTGCACAAAATCGTAGACTTGTCATGTGACTTGTATTAAACTAGACAGATTCTATATTTAATTATTCCTTGAATATTTAATCAAATATATTGAATGCTCTAATTTATACAATGATCGCACTAATTCTATAGGTTTGAGGGTTCAACAGATTTAAACAACTTAAAAAATGTGAAATATGTATTTATACAGTGAAAACTGGTTAAGTGAGACCTTCAAGGGACCCGCAAATTTGTCTCACTTATAGGTATTCCACATCTATAAGGAGACACAATATACAAATACAATAGGATATACAATCGGGACCTCAGCATGAGTTCCAGTTATAGAGGTTTCGCACTTATTCAGGTCCCAGTGAATAAGGTCCCAGTTAATAATGTATATAATTAAGTCACACAAAACACCTTACCATACTCCGGATAATTTAATTATACAAATAGATGACCCGAATCAGTCGAGATCAGATAAGTTATCCGCAATTTCTTACGCGATCCATCAATTAGGCTTACATTTGTTAGCGGGGCTAATGATTGATTTTGTTTTTCTGTTTCGCATAGCAGCGCTCAACGAGCCCACGATAGATTACGGGTTTCAGAGACTCCAGAAACTTATACCCAGGCATCCGGGCGACCCGGAAAAATTACCTAAGGTGAGTTGAATTAAACATAATATTAACGCGTAAACAACTAGTCAACTTTTAATTTGTACTTGAATTTATATTATAGACCCAGGAGCAGATTACGCCTAGATTATGGTTTATTTAGTATAAATTTCTTATATCTAAATTGTTTTCGTCGTCGTTCGTGTAATCAATCTTTTTTCGATTTTTTTTTAACTTATAAACTACTATTCATATTGGCAACATTAGAAATTGAAAGGATGCCATCTTAGAAATAGGACTTTTGCTCTTACTCTATGAAACTAACTCATTTACGTTTCTTATCTTTATTGAGACATATCTCTCCATATCAACCGACATAAAAATTGTTTCCTTTGCGTCTAGGAAATCATTCTAAAACGAGCAGCGGACTTAGCAGAGGCATTGTACTCGATGCCTCGTAATAACTGAAACATTATCTATATCACAGACATTAAAACTGTTTGTTTCCTTTGCATCTAGGAAATCATCCTAAAACGAGCAGCGGACTTAGCGGAGGCATTGTACTCGATGCCTCGTAACAACCAGCTGGGTCTCGGTGCACCGAGATCGCCACCAGCCAGCATGCCTTTCAACTCGTACACAGGACAACTAGCCGTGAGCGTGCAGGACACCGCGGCCTCGCAGTGGACTGAAGGTGGGTGACTCATGATTCTCTATGAGGTCGGCAACGCGGCGGGAGCTATTTTGTGACCTAACAAATATACGAGTATAAAAATAATATTCATATTAATAAAACGTAACAAGCTTATTATAAGTTAGTGAGTCATAAATGAATACTTCCTTAAATCTTAAATAAATCCTAAATAAAAAAAAATCTTGTCTAAATTATATGGTTTGAGGTTATAGATTTAGATATTGATGGTTTAAGGGCGCACTAAAATTTAGTGGAGGGCGCCGCGTTGCAGACCTCTATTCTAAGTATATGATAGTTCCATTTCAAAGTTTAGTTTGCTAAACAAATGTTATATATTCTCTATAAATGTTACATGTTTTGTATATCGTGAATTTTTTTATAGCTGAGTTTATTTTCGCAGAGAGTGGATATTTACTTGAATTACCTTAAATTAATATTCAAATCAAAAGTTAGTTTAAATATGTAAATGTTTTGAAAGAGACATTCCGATTTTGAAAGACCTACTTACTGTTTTGATTTCTAGTTCAAACATTAGTTATTTAAACCTATATAGTAATTTAATCAATACGTGTTAACTGAGAAGATAGCGTATAATTGTTGTCTTTAGAAATTGTCATCTTAATGGTTCAATTAAAATAATGCAAACAAAGATATAACAGGATTCTAAGTAATCGTTGCAGAACATAAAAATTCATGGAGAAATTTTAAACATGATTAAAATCCTATTTGAGAACATGTTTTCTATGAACATT
>DWTF01000845.1:0-10353 GCA_018250225.1 Udranomia kikkawai
GTCCGTTGAAGTTTCGCTTCTAGCATGTGTCCCAGCACACATTTAATTTTTTTTTAAATATGAATTACTTCGTTTTTTTAATTGATAAAGCAGCATCTTAGTGTAATAATTGAATGAGTGAATTGAAATTGAAAAAATGAATGAAATTGAATATTTCTCTTATTTTGCTCCACTTAATAAATTCATTTAAGATCTCTGTAATAAATTGTTGATAAATAATTTATCTATGTAAGAAGATAATTATACAAAATATTTATCATCATCAATGCATCTGCTAAGATTGAGGTTTATTCTTTGGTAAGGTGCATTAGCATACATTATAATATAAGAACGTGCACAACAATGTATACAAGATTTTTTCTACACCGAGCATTGTATCAGCCATGAAAGTCATGCTTAATTTTTAAACAAACAAAGCAAAAAACGTCCCGTCGCCATTCTCCCACACTGCTCATTTTGTAGACGCCAGCTTCCCGCCCATCGTCAGCATTATGAGCGCAAAAAACCACAATAAATCACATTTTGACACCGCTCAGCTCCCTATTGTTGGAATGTGATAAAACTACCAAAACTAAACCCATTTTTTGTCACGCAATAATCAGTTGTTACGTAACGGAAAATTCTTAGTTTCTTCAAGATGTTCTGGTGGATAAAGATTAGGTCAGCTTGGAACATCATCATGGCTTGTGGTGCATCAACCTGACACAGGATTGGAACTCCGTCAAAGTTCAACCACAAAAGCGGTTTGGACTTGGGATAAGCATAGATCAACTTACCCGTATATCATTCTTCAAATCTGAACACAGCAACTCGAACACTGCTGTTAAGGTAGTCCCCGAGGTCAAAAAATCAGTGCTCTGGACTCAGCCTACAATTCGGGAATTTGGGGCATTCGGGATTCGTTGAACAGTTCAGTCCTTTTTGGAGTAAATAATGTCAGATATGCATTTTATCCAAAATAAAAGATAAAGCTAGACTCGGAGTTGGGTTTCATTATTTATTGAACAAAGTTATACATACATATAAAAACAGCCTTAAAATTACAATGTTCTGGATTAAATTTAAATAAGTATATATTCGAAAGCATTTTTTAGCAAATTCAGCTAGCCGAAATTTAGAAAATAACAGCCATATTTATAGTCCATTATCTAGCATTGGAAACCCCAACTCTACTCTTTTATAATGTCATGTAAACAACGCATCAGTGGTTTTGTACGTGCGAAAACGTAACGTCACATGTTTTCCCGCTAAAAAATACATGTCGCCATTTGCAAAAAAAAGTAAACTTAAAAACTTGAAATTGTGTCAACGTGAAGCCGACACCTGCTACAGGTAGATGTTTGCGTTTTTTGAATATGGAAATATGGAAAAAATTGCTATTCCAAGGACGTAGCGTAAATATTCAAACGTCATTGTCCTACCACGCGACAGTTGATTAGATGAAAAATGTTGCCAGTTACGTACTACGTGTCAAGGTGTTTTTTTTCCATGAAAAAAGGCAGACGTATTTGTAAGCAAAGTGAGGGTTGCAACGAGCTAGGTACCGGTCTCGTCGGCGCATGGTCCAGTCTATATTATTTTTGGTCTCATAAAACTTATGTCTGTGTCTTCCATAGGTATATCTGATAACAGAGGTAGATTGAGTTAGTATACTAAACCAATTTGTCGTTGAAGAAAAGAAATTGTCATGCATGTCATTTTGTAGCTTTCTAATCATACAAAATAAGCTCTAGGTTAAAGCGTATATAGTCATTATCTCTTTGTCTAGGTTTTATAGAAAGCAACAGAGAAAACTGCTGGCTTGGATAAGAAGACTTCTTACTCCAAGATCCATACTTCAAACATTATAAATGTGAATGTAATTATGTTTGTATGTTATCTTTTCACGCCTCAATCGTTGAACCAATCTAGACGAAATTTGGCATGGAGATAGTTTTGGATTCTGAGTCCGAGTATAGGATCAAGTAAGCGATTAAAAAGGAATAAGTATTTTTATATGAGACATTGTCTAAGATTTTGTCATCTTACTTTAAATTGCGAGCAAGCTACATAGTATGAATATCTAACACCTCTGTTATAAATCTTTATTGTTTGTTATATATTGTTTAAATTCGTTATTAATATTTTCATTTTATTACAATTCTGGACTTATTATTTTCTCTGTATCTTAGCTACCACTGAAAATATTTCACAATCTCAATGATTCAGCAAACCTAATAAAAATGTACCATAATATGTGTTACTGACTAGAACTTACAAAACAAGGTCTAACTTTTAAACTTGGTTTAAACCCTCGTTCTCCCATTCCAATAAGGGTTTAAACCTACTTTAAAAGTTAGATCTTGTTCTGTAATAAGACGGGGTAAGTTCTAGTCAGTAATACATATTATGGTACATAATTAAACAGTAAAGACGTATGCGTGGGACATCGCCCTCTGAGCGTTCGTTACTAGAAGTACCTCTCGATATAATTCTAAGATGAACGCACACTAACCACATTTTCCTAGCGCAGTATTTCTTTTTTCTAACATTACGACTGGCCTAAATGCAATTATTATTTCTTTGACTATCGACCCTAACATTGGAAGACGCCCAAATATTATCCATAAATTCCTATTTATTGATACCTAGATGAATAATTGAATCTTTACTAGTTACCCAATGATAAAATAAGGCGTCTTCAGTTTATTTAGAAACGGAAACAGGATATAAATTATCTATATGCCTGTTAAAACTTTTATGTGTTATAATTAAAACAAAATTGCTCGACTTCCCTTTGTGTCGATTTTACGTAATACCGTATACATTCAAGAGTAGGTAATCTTTGAGGTGCCAAAAAGTTAAATTCAAGATGTGACCTTTCATTGCTATAAGGCAGCACCAGAAATTATGACTATGACTACACTAGAATTTGTGACTATATGACTATTTTACTTAATTCATAAGAATATGATGCCAAATGCATCCAATACATGCCCTTATATGAGACCTAAATATATTTATGTACATATGTAGGTAAAGGTATATCTCTAAAATTATATGAGGCGACACGTGCCTTGGGGGTGGTAACATAATCTTTTAATTATGTATGAGGCAGCTAGCTGTAATACATGGAACCTAATAATAAGTGATTTTAGCCGTGAACCTGGGCAAACTGTGTTAATATACTGAATATTAAATATCAAGTCCTGAAATATAATGTTAAGTGATTAAATAAGAGAACTCTTTTTAAGAGTGTACTCTTTTTCTACTAAGCTACTTCAGCTAAGCTATCCGGCCTAATAAATGATAACATTTTATTTCAAGTATTTATTGAAACGGAATAAGAATGCAAAACTGTATAAGCATTATATTGCTTTTCTTCTATATCTTTACATCAATTGATGGGTATAACTTGTCAGGAGATATCATATCATTTCTCTCCATTACTTTCAACGTACTCAGACAGAGTAAACTTATGTTTATCTGAAGATATTATCAACCAATAACATGATATAACCGTTCTTTATGATACAATTGTATTACATGAAGATAACCCTGATAATGGAGCATATAAAATGAAAATATTTTACAAATCATTTAACATATCAGATAAATAAATGAGTACCTATATATTTTACGTACCTATACACGTGTTTTTAGTATTTCGAAACTTGTTTGTCCTATTGTTTATCTTCAAAGTATCATTAGAGAGGCAAATTATCTGTAACTTAGTCTTTATTTTTGTATGAAACAAAAATAATCTGTAATCAACAAACAAAAGTTCAATACATTCAGTCCAAAGAAAGAAATACACGTTTAAAATCATAGAAACATTTTTGAGTGAAATACGAAGCTAAAACGTGTCGCGCGTAAGCCTGCTCCCACGTTCTTTAATACCACAGACATCCACTGAGGAGAAGTGAGGAGATAAGTCGGAATACTTTATCGCATATAAAGGACGCGTAGGAAGCTTCTATCCTACCCTACTCTATCTGTATAGAATCCCACGATCCACATAGGTTTAAACTAGAACTTAGACTCGACAGACTGTCTCAATCTGCGCTGTAGCGTACAAGACATGAGCAACTAGCATAATGTTTCGTCAGAATGAATAATTTAACTTAACATTCGTCGTTCTAGCATTTCTTAGTATGGTATTAATATTAGTATTATATTCTTCAATCGCATCAAAAGAAACTAAAGAAGTTTATTTTATGATTTCGAGGTAGCATGCAGTCCACCTAAGTAAGTGGTCACTGCCGCCAGTGGGCATCTGTAGTCAAACTAAGGCAGAATCAAAGTTCTTTCTTAGGTTAACTACAAACAAAGCTAAGTTGATACGTCTCGGTTAAGTGTGTCTCACTGACCATATCCTTCAAATCTGAACACCAGCATGAACACTGCTGTTATAAGGCAGAAATAGGCGGTTGGGCCTCCGGAGTCGAACCGTAAAAGATTCTACCACCATCACCATCTATTACCACCAGTTATAAGAGTCCAAAGCCTCGAGTGAAATAACAGTGTAACTTTAATTATAATACTCTGCATAATATAATATACATAGATTGGTTGCTTTTATATGTAAAAAATAAGATAGATATATAATAGTATTCGAAAAAAATGCTCTAAGTTACTGTCTCTTGCACACTGTATAAAAACTGACGAAGAAAAATACGTCCAAGCTTCAAATATTCTGCCTAATCTATCATAACGTCGGAATCATGTCAAACTTTTAAAGTCTGTGGCGTATTAACAATGGAAACAATTTGCAAGTAACAAAACTTAAGTTTTTGTTCGCGTATTTTGTCGGAAGTCATGAATACGTAAAATAGAATTACTGTATTATTCAAAACACACGACACTTAACGTTTATTTATGGAAAGTTTTTTATTTCTCTTATTTTAAGAACGTTCAATAATAATGACATTTTTAAATAGGTATAGATATACATGTACTATTTTAAAATGTTTATTTATTCATAGCTGTCTATATGTTTGTTTTCAGTCAAAATGTAAAGACCAAGATAGAGCGTTTGCTATGTTAATTAACCAAATCTTACAAAATAGAATGAATTTGGTAGAATTAATATTTTTATTAATAATGATATAATCTACATATATACAACTCTTTCTTTCTTTCTCGGTGTATATAGGAGTGATCAACACCTATAAGTGGGCGTAAACAGCATATTAATCTGCTTTATACAAATATGAAGACATCAAATATTATTGCGATGCAAGCACACATATATTCTGCAATAATATTTGCGGAGAAGTATAGATTTACGAGTTTAAGATAACATAGAGATAAGGAATTTAATTCCGTGGTGTCTGTTTAGTACGTCTTGAAATCGTTCCAATAGGTAGACAGACGTCTCGTCAATCGATATTCTAGATAAGAATGCCGTGATTTATGCAGACAACACGCAAAGGCTGGAACAACGATGTCAAGCGTAATAAATTGCTTATATAGACAGAATTAAAGCGCCACAATGTTTTTGTTCTCAGCAATATAATCCCTGAAACAAAGTAGCTTAGTACGGATTGCCTTGATGTCACTCATTCGTCTGTACGAGTCGTACCAATTCATATGTATGTAAATTCTCTTCAAATTGCCTTACATGTGTCTAAAACACGCTACGATAACCTTGTAAAAACATCATACAAGTATCTGTATAAAAATATATGAAGGTATAATGTACACAAACATTTTCATACAGTGAAAGCATTTCTAGATAATAACGCGAGTCTGTCATGGCGGATGAAGAGTGATACTACAAATATTAGATCCCTTGTTTTAAATTTCGGCGTATAAAATACTAGATTAAACTCCCGGCTCTGCCCGCATTATAAAGTAAATCGAGGTTAAATTTTGGGCCATTGAATATATAAGAAAATACTGTAGTGTTCTTTTTAGAGACGGGTTTCACTCAAGAGATGAATTTCGGAAACAATCACACTCACAAAAACATGCAAAGTTTCATCTAAATTGGTTTAGCGTTTCAAGCGCAAAAAGTTAACAGACAGAATTACTTTACCATCTAAAATATTATTATTGTTTTGATGAGAAATCCAAATAACAATATCTGGTATTGCTGACTAACTTTTCAACAGGATTTAAAGTCACCTCATCACTTAAACGTGTACCGAAAAAGCGTTGTAAATTTGTCACACTTCATTTCATTACTATTGCATAACAGAATATGCATACAAAAGTTTGCCGGCTGGTTGTTAATATTTCGTGAACCATATTTTACTTATTCATCGTACATGAATATAAAGCTGAACCAGTGTTCTGTGAACAGCCTTTGATACTGTACCAAATACCTATACACCCTGCACAATCGCGATGAAGATTTATAAAATACCCGGCAATATTGAAAGCGCTATACTTTCATGAAACTTGTATGAAGCACGCTTGCTATTAAATGTTATATAAGATTATTTGAGCTCGTAGTTCTATGAATAACGGTTGCATGCGGAGATTACGAACGTCCACTCAATTCCGTATGAGGAATACACCCAATTAGTTGGTTGTCTACGTGCTTTAGTTACCTATTCGCTTGGAGCGGACATACAGAAATACGTTCATTGAACGATTCGAGTATTGTTATTATTAACAAACGTTTATTATTAGTATTGCGATGTTTCCTTTGTTTCCACGGATTCATCCTTACTCTACACAACATGTCTCCTTTATCATACAAACAACTATTTTTAAAACAAACGGTATTCCTATTTCACCCTCACAAAGCAACCAGCACTATTATTGTCAATATTTTTCATTTGGTAGTAGTGATTCTATTCTATTTATTCTCTCTCTCTCTTTCTTTATCTGGTAGGTACTAAACATAGAGTCGGATCTGGGTTCAAATTACTATGACTCTAAATAAAAAAGGAGTATTACGTGAATATATTTGTTCATTATGCCAAACTATGCCAATTATTATTCTATGAATCTGCTTTGTGAAGCTTATCAACCTTAAACAACTTTTTAAATCAGAACTACCTGAAGTTATATTCATAGGAATACATTTTTTAAACCCTATGTTTTAATGCGAGCAAAGCCACCAACGGAATCTAGTGTTTTGTACGAATTTTAAGCTTCAATAAATATGTAAGTTAGAATTCATACTGATTTACTTTAATATACCTACGGCACAAGTTTAGCAACTTTCCATAATTATGTTTCCTTAGAAGTTGCGAATTTCGTCGAAAAAGGAAGAGAGAACCTACCAAAAATTCAATTATTAAGGTACACAAAGAATAATGATAGAGTTGTATACATTTTGTGGATCTTTGAAACTAGAAGAACTTTTAAAGATTTTCACGATATTTAAAATCTACTTTAAATGTGTCATAATTATAAAAGCTTAAAGGCAAAGTGTAAACAAAAATATATGATCAAGAGCATCATAATAAATCTATTTTCTTGGTCACTTGATCAAACGAACCGATGAAATGTCTGCGCTAGAAGCAACTACTGCTACTTCTGAGGACTGCAGGCATACACATCTCAAAAAAATTACACAATTCCCTGTTATCAAAAAGACAACTAATACTTATAATCACAATAAATTGATATCAACAGACGTAGTTGAAAAAATCAAAAATCTCCCTGATTGACGCCATTTTAAAACTATTTATGAATTAAAAATCGCCTGAAACTGATTTTTTAAAGTATACCTTTTAAGAATAAAATGATTTATATGTTTATTTTCATTCCAAATTCCTTCTTTTGAAAGCTGACAATGTTTACGGTTAACATTAATTTATGGACGACCGCGATCCGATGCATACCCTTAAGATTGGTAAACAAAATGACGTTGAGATATTTTGAGAGATCACGAATTTTATTTCGTAGTATATCGATGATAAAGTGAGTCATGGGGAGCTTTGCCAATCATTATTCATACGGCGCGATGTTTATCGTCGTCCATGTGTGTGGAGTCATCGTGTTTCTCCGTCTCTTGACGCATACCGGCTATTTTCAGCGGCCCAAATACTCAGACTGCCGTGAATTGGCGTGTTTGACTTTGTTTTTCCATTTTCCTTCACTTTCAGTTAGTTTCCGAGTACGGTAGGTAAATTAATTGAGTGCGGTAGTGGTTTTATTAGCTCTTTTCTCGTTATACCTTCCTAGTTCGTTACTGTGTCGTTTGACAAATATTTCATTGAAATATTTATCAAAGAAATGTTCACTTGCGTCGAAATACATTTTCATCTGGCCTTTTTGTGAATTCGGTCACAATTCTAAAATGTATGGTAAATATTTGTACCTATTTGTAAAGGACATATTGACATTTGTACACATTGTTCCCGTCCTACGATGGGAGTTGTGTTACGTTGAAGTTTCCAAGTTTGAGAGCTCGGGTCGGGATCCGTTGAGGGTTTTAATCAAACAGATTCATTTAAGATTATGTTATCCTATCCTTTAAAGGTATCTGTAAAGAAAATATGTGATCATGAGCATAAATTTTCGTCGTATCTGATTTGGCAAACTTTAAATTGAAATTCATATATATTCATAAACAATTGATTTCTATAAGCCTAACGGTGCACTTACAAATTATCAATATTTTATACTATTTATGAGCTACACCGAGAAAGGATCCGACAAAAAATTCAGCAACTAATGAATCATTAAACTGAATAAAAATGTACTAGACTAGAGTAGGTAATTGAGGTCAAAGTACTGCAGTAAGGAGAAATAAAAGAAGTAGAATTAATTATCCGTACTGGAATTGTCCCCAACAGACCGAGCAAAAACAGTCGTACTGAGTCTAGTTAGCAAGCAGATATTGCCAGGATAAATATAGATAATTACGCAGAAGTACTCATAAATATATCACACATATTACCTACTTAATTGTAGAGTGCATCTTTTAAATATTTAACATTCCTAAGACTAATGAGGTTTCTTGCGTCGTTTTTTAAAAAAATAGAAAGAAAAATATATTTCAATAAACAACTAATGAACAAATGAAGGTTAGAAAATATGTAGGTATGCAAACATATATACGTATTACAAAAATAAAAAGTATTATCTAATTTGCTGCCCTTCTGAATGAGTTTCCGAAAAGCTGGCTACGATGACTAGTCGAAATCTTAAGTAATCTTCCAGGGTTTAGCTACATGAACGAGCTAGGTACTAGGACATATGATCGTTATCCATTAATATTGCGAGATTAAGGTCAAACGAAAACGTACTTGTATTAAAAAGGAATAAAAAAGTTTAGTCGATTACAAATACAATAATTAAAAATAAATTCACATTGTGTTAATTTCCTCAATCTTTACATCAGATTTTACGCTTCTATATTACGTGCTAAATTTGATACCTATGATCTCTAAATAACTGCCTGTTTGGGAGCTTAAACATGCTTATTTGCACATAAAAAACTCAAACACGATTACTGAACTTTTTATGTGCCCGTCTGGGAAAGTTAATTTCGGAAACAGCTGTACCGATACCGGCGGGATTTTCAAGGGAAGGCACTGATCTTTGTAGAAATAGGGCTTATTTTACCGGAAATACGTAGGGTGCTCGCGAGAAAATTGAAAACGCTACGCGGGAGCAAATTCTCACCCGGAAACTGGTAATAAATTATAATGATTAACATCTATGTCTTACGTCTGAGTATTACCTCGATATAAACGAGCGAGACGTGATTCCGATGGAACAATACATCTATGAACTAGAGCTACATCCATAAACTAATCATTCGCAACTCATATCAGTCACTTTAATTATTTGGATGATTAAGGCTACAGTTCCGCGTGTCTGGCAATTCGTTGACAAAGTCGGCATTAATTAGCGAAATTAGTAATTTGCCAAGACAGATGTAGGGAACTATTTTGGCCAAGACGGGCGGCGTTGCGCAGACGCAGGCCGCCCACGCAAGCCTGAAAGCTCTGTGGAACAAAGCGGAGACTTCCCCGCCACTCAGTGTGCACGCGAGCTTGTGAACAGAAGCTACTCCAATATTAACAAGTGAACTTGCACTTGCTGTATCTAACGCGTTTGAACAGGTACACATTTTAAATGAAGTATTTTGTATTAGGTTAATCAGTTGAAGTGTTGTGTTTTTATTCGGTGATTTGAATTAAGTAAGGTTTTTATTTTGTAGTCGATTCGTTTGTATGCAACATGGTGCAATATCATTTTTTTGGAAGTTTGTTAACTTTTTGTTGTTCTAAATTCACGGCAAGTTTTTACAGTGCGTCGTGCATAATTTTATTTTAGATTTAGTTGTTTTTTTTTTAAGTTTGACGTAAAGCTTTCAAGCCACAAAAACAAGCAAATACGTTTATTATACAATTCCTTTCACGTATATTTACTAAAACTAAACTTTTGATTTAAATAAATATA
>DWTF01000846.1:0-10341 GCA_018250225.1 Udranomia kikkawai
AGAACACAGCAGCACGAACATTGCTGTTATAAGGCAGAAATAGGTGTGGCGGTGGTGCCTCCGGAATCGAACCGTAAAAGGTTCTACCACATTTAGAACAGTCTCAAAAGTATCCTTTCCGTATCCTTTTCATTAGTCTAAGATATGAAAAATATGGTATTTATATGTAGAAGTAAAAACATCAGAAATGTGTATTAAAACAAGGAGATACGTGAAGACAGACGCGGAAGGGACCGCGGTCATTAATCACGAGAGATCACGCGCGGCGGCGGGCGTGTGCTACTGACGTCTGACTTGTTTTATTTCGTTTTACTTTATTTTATTTTATGATCTAAGACTAACTGAGGATGGTGGATTCAGCGCCATACACACACTATAATTCCTATACACGGTCACTATCGTTGTCAATCTGGGACCAAAATCATTTTAATAGGCTAAATTCGTTGGTTTTAATTGATTTTCAATTAAGTTGAGGATTTTTCCTCCGGTTTTTTTTTTAGTGTGCGATAGTCTGATCAAAGGGTGTCGAAAGCCAATATATCAAATGTATATGAAGTTCATTTACTGTTTATGTTTATACTATAACAAATAATACACTAGTTCTTGATTTTAGTAAAAGTGTCTACCTGAAATTAAATAAGTAATTAGCCCAACGTAGAGGCGTCGTCCAAAAAATCTCATTAGGTTGTGTATGACACTCAAACCAGACCGTTGATAACCGCCTTATATAAAAAAGGAAACCTCTTAAAATATATCGATTCATAATATAACTATTGAAGATTATCAATATGTGTCTTAGAAATTTGAAACTAGTCCAGTTAAAGAGACGGGCAAACCAATAAGTAATGTATGCGATGCAATGATATTGATCAACAAGATGGATTGAGCGTAGCAGAATCCAGTTGGCTGTGTGCAATAAATCGCTTCACAGATGAATTCCCATTGTTTTGCTGCAGACCCTAATGGTGCAGACTTTTTGCAGCTGATAATAATATTTAGAACGGTTTTTGTACAGTTGCAGACCAGATAGCAGCTGTCAATGTTGTAATGGATGATCTCGATACGTAAAAAGTAGATTTAAACCAACGCCGTGCTTATGACTAGCCAAATAATTAAATAGAAACGGAAGCCAACTACGTTGTAGATTATGGAGATTAAATAATATTGATAACTAACGATATTTTAGTAGCGTTGTTACACGCAATTTATTTAACGGTCTCTAATAATTTATTTGCGAATTTGTTTCATTATAACTACCATGTATTTATGGGAGACCTGTCTGAGTTAAGGATGTATCGACATGCCCAGTATAGTAATAGAAAATTAAATATTGGTATCAAAGAAGACTCCATATGTTATTCTTTTAATAAAATGGTGTTAATCTTTTTATTGTGTTAAGACAATTAAAATTATACCATTAATGGCATATGTAAGATAAGATCCTTACCATACGTAACTATTTTAATAACAAAGCAATAAATTCTATAAATAAGTAATAATTACAGCTAGGTTGCGATGGTTCTGGCCTTGGTTGGTAATTGGTCAATAACCAAATATTTTTTCCTCATCAACAACTATCTGATCCTGAGCGATGTTTGCCATTCGTTACGGTATAATGGCAATAATTAGACATGTAATAGAGCTATTCCGTATCGGGGAATTATCGAAATCGCCATGAACAAGAGGTCGAGACGTCGCGTGCGCGGCTCATGTTATATCATGGTTTTGAGTAAACCACGGGAAAGTAAGGAGAATTTTGAACAGGTTTTGATTCAAATTTTGCTGATGATTCATCATTCTGGAAGTTACCTTAATCTTAATTTCTAAGTTAGAAAGTAAATGCCGATCGTTTTATACCTTAACATTGCATCCAATTGTGTGTCTTTATGTTAACGTTGTCAGTGTGAATTAAAAATATATATGCTTCTTGTATTACAAGATGTAATGGTAGAAATGTTAGTCGATTTATTTTTAAGTGCAGCTATATTAACAAAGATAGAGCGCTGAATCCATATTCTATCCTACGGGCATAATAGTTACAGAATGTAACAAACAACAAACCATTAGTAGATATTGATTAGGAAGTCAGTGTAATGTCAATGATTAAGTACATTGAAAGACAAAAAGAAGAGTTCTCTTGGCGCCAGTTAACCTTAGCTAATTGCAACATTATTTGGCATATTACCGTATTGGAACATTGATCATCGGCGTGGGAACACACAAAGCATATATCACTTGCCGAGATCGAGCTATCGACATATAATTGCTATCCGCGGCTACACTGATACCAGAATCCATCAAGAGAAAAAAATACCGAAGCTCGCGCTTTACTCGCTCGATAAATCAATGGACGTCATGCTGATAGGTATTTGGTGTTTCCTAGAGTTCCGTGCGACTACATCTCTAAACCATTTTCAAATTACCGGCACCAGTCTCGAAGATCATTGGTAACAAATATTAGTACAACAAGGATGATGGCTTAACACAGAAAAATAATAAAATAGTTCAAAAGAAAATCAGTCTTAAGATTTTCCTTTTAATAAGATTCTCTTTGTAATTTTAAGAAAACGTGTGTATAAGAGTCCTCATATGTTTGTCAAGAAGGTGGAATAACTCTACCGTACTACTCTCTCTCTAAACAACTTTTTCTGAATTGCAACAGAGTTTATGCTTGTCATGTTAACATTGAGAGTGCATTTCTTGTGTAAAATTACGGGCCAATTTTCTATCAAGCATTCTTTGACTTTGTTTTCAACACCTTGGACTCTTTTGCTTCAGACTTTAGGACACGCAAATTTAAGGATTCCGAATATCATAAATGGGTCTGCATGCTCGCAACAGTGACTCTTATTTCACGGAAGAAAACTACGGAACCACCGAAGAATAAATTGTACCCATGCTTTCGAGTATTTTTTCTTGTTGTAATGTGATTAGGATTACGAAACGATATATTTTATTGGCTTTGCTCGACGTAAACTATAATGTGAGGTTAACCGCTTTCGTGGCGAGAGTCCTCTGGTAGCGAGGAGGATTGCTTAACACGAAACATACATGAGCTTGGTATGCAATTATGTCAATTGATGAATGATGGTAGAACTTCTGATTTTTCGCCCGTGACGTCACCACTACTGTATTGTGCTACTATTGTATCCCTTGCTGTACTGTATTACACTTAGATTTTGTATTCTTATCCTAGCGAGGAGGCACGCAGAGCCAGCTGATGGACAGTGGTCACCGGGTCCTATGGATTTTACTTTTGGATACTAAATTGTATTGTAAGACTTCTGGTTTATAGTAAGTGTGTTTTGTCTGCTATGTTCTGGTTTAAAGATTCTATCACCAGTTTCCTTTTTTTCAAAATATATGTATTAAAGCCTTGATAGGCAAACAAACTTAGACAAATAAATCCCTTGTTTAAATAACTCAGAGATGTCCGACAATGCCCACTTAAAATTAATATATTAAGCCCATGAGCTACTTATGTTTTGTAATTAATTACATTATATAATAATGTATATCTTGCTTACGGGCTTTAAATAAAAATTATTGCTTGTACTAATTAGTTGAGTACATGTTCTTCAATTTATCAGAAGCTAATGAGCGTTTATGAGAATTAATGTGAATTATCATATTAATATACATAAATTAGTTTATAATAATTAATCTTTATGTGCCTATCTATTTAAATATAATTACTATTAGTAGCATGAATTGCAAAAATGTGTGCTTCTTTATAATTTTAACGGGAAATATGTTAAGTTTGTACAACAACATTTATTTAAGAGTCTTAGGAAATTGAGCATTATTTTTACATACACCACGTAAGTACTCAGGGTGGTAGAATCTTTTGTGATTCAAACCTGAACCGCCGTTGCCTTTTTCTGCTTATAACTCCTGATCCGTCAATTGAAAACTGAACTACCCCATTATCCTAATGACCACTTTTATGAATTAAAATCAAGTTACTGGTTTGAATCCTACGCTTTGCACCATGGACTTCAACCTTTTACAAATTACACGCCTTTAAGATTAGCTACAGCGGTTAATAGAATAGGTAGTAGAAAATGGTTGACACCATGACACTAGGTAGTATTAAAAAAAGCATCAATAAGCAATAAAATGTTTACCCAAGCCTAGCAAATACGTGCTAACAATTCCACACACATCATAAGCATCATATCACGACGGGCTACTTAAAATACTCTAAAAGCTTTGCGTAAAGACTGAACCGGTCCACTCCGCGATTAGGGTCACTATAGTACCGAAGCGGCGATGTACTAATGTACCGATGTATCGGCTTGACGGAACAAATTCGGTATCAGAAGTAACGGGCTAGATACCGGATACCGGTAAAGTTATGACCCTATAAAAGTCTGAACCTGTGTCCCCGTCGCGAACATCGCCCCAAAGAAACAAGTATGGACAGCAAATTAGGTTTTTTATTCCTTGTATTTTTATTGTTATTGTTCGTACAATTGACCAATATTTTATTAAATTTATTCTCTAACTCATCCATATATACAACATCAGTATGTCAACTATGAAGATGAAGTACTTTTTACCACCAATTGCAACCTGAAATAAAACATAAGCAGAACGAACCAGACTGACAATTAATTTTCTTCAATGTTTAAAAACTTCTACTAAGTTACTTAAGCTGGATACTTACATGAAAAATTATACAGTCCTCATCAATAACTCGTGCATTGATCATGCGTGTCATATTAATACATCAAATAAGCAAATTACGAACATCAATTAAGACTTATTGTAGGGCGGTGAAACTTTAGTACGTGATTGACATTTGGCCCTTTCGATTATAGATTCACAGCTCATTTAAATTCGATAAAACGGAGATATTGTCAGGTCAAGTGCGCTAATGATTGATTATGTGAATCAGTTGGTTAATTAATTATTACCTTTTGACTTACTTTTATGATTATAAAGCGAAGCGAATACTTAACAGTACTGTAGACATTTAGCACATTTGATGATATGTGTAGACGATTTGTCTACTAAAGCAGATATTGTGTAGGTGACAACTATGATGATTAGTTGAGAGTTTTGGTTTTTAATTCAAGTCTAATTACCACACTTGTCTTTTTACACTTTATTTTACAAAAAATGGTCTTTATGAAACAAATTGGTAGTTTTATACTTTAAAGCTTACAAAAATCAATAATAATCAAAATAGCTATAAAATATCTTGTTATAAAAAGCATAAAGAACATGTAACTTCAGAAAAAACGATCATAAAAAAAAGAATTTCGTAGACATCAAATTAGATGCGGACAGTACTTCACGCATTTCGTAAAGAGGACCATAAATTGAAGGTTATTTCGTTATTACGGAGAGATTGTACGCAACGCTCGTGGCGATAAAACCCTATCTCGCCGTAACTCATTGCGCGATCACTTTTTATTTCACATATTCGGACATCACTATTGCATTTGTGTATTTGGTCACTAGACGAAATCAATTCGCCGTAAGTCGCCGTAGTGTCTGTCGCTCAGCTTGCAGTAACTCCGTTCATTTTTAGGAGTCGCCTAAATATTATGCCTTTTATCTTGTCTGTTTATGGGTGTGTCCAGACAAATCTTTGAAATAACTTAACCGAAGATAATGAGATTTACTGAAATATAGGCCAATTTACAGAGTTACTTACGGCACTAATGGTTAAGAAATAAAGAAATCGTAAAATTTCGATACGTGTGCCAAGCGGAAATCTTGTAAACAATATACCGATTTCGAGCCACGCTGAAGTATTTTATCGTTTTTCCTAAAATAATCTAAACGATACTATTAATTTGGAATGCAAATAGTGATTTACATAACAGTAAATCGTGATACGTCCATTAGCGAATGTTTTCGTGCACATTATTCTTTATCTATGGAAAGTGTTTTTGGCTGTTTGTATTTTATCCCGTTGACAGGAACTTAGTTTATTATGTAACTTATTTTCTAGTAAAGATCCGAAGATCCACTAAATGACAGAGTCACGATACCGTTATTTATGTGGCATTAATGTGTTTTAGTCATCCGTAGAAATGCGATGATTTCAGATCTTAGAAATTTCTTATCCAGTTTTATTGATTGAAGTAGAAAGGAGCATATCGTTCGCAATCCATGGATTGTCCGTGATCGACTGCAAACTCGACTTTTGCACGACGTTTTCTGACACGAGTTTTTAAGTTCCAGATAATGATATCCTTTTCTTTCTTCGGGAGTAGCAACGCGGTCATACACTCCAGTAGGGAGTGTGACATCTGCAAATACTAATTATACTACTAAATACGTATACGAGTAACAGATCGCCACCTTGTTAATGTTTTCTACAATAAGATAATTTGATGAATGCCAGGCGCTGCTGTTTTGTCTGTTTCATCTAAGTATATACATGATTCAGTGAAAAAAAATCATCTATACATATAATAAAACTGTAGAAAGCGAATTCTTTGCATTGAAAATATTTAAAAAAATAGCAGGGGGTGTTACTAGATCGATACCGAAGCCAAATATGTGATTAAACTTCTTTTTCTGTCTATCTTTCTGTTAGTTTGTTCAAGTATCACACAAAAAAAAATCGGTGCGATTACGATGAAACTTATACCAAGAATTATACTTTAACATCCTGCGCACCACACTGGGTTATTATTATTTGGAAAAGTATATACTTATACTAGAAAA
The DNA here is from genome assembly GCA_018250225.1 of Udranomia kikkawai. Lineage (NCBI taxonomy): Eukaryota > Metazoa > Arthropoda > Insecta > Lepidoptera > Hesperiidae > Udranomia > Udranomia kikkawai. Next base: position 6,688 of record DWTF01000846.1, read on the forward strand.
CAAACTTATTATTGCAGACCGATCCTTAGACACAATTACTGTACTAAACGCAAATAATAATCTGTCGTGTGTCAGTGGAGTTTGAACCATGTCGGACAAGTCGAGCGACGAGCGTTCGTTTTAAAAATATTGCAATAACGTTAAAAGAGCGTAATTCGAATCACAAGCGGACGGAGTCGCAGGCACAGTTAGTATGTAATAAAAATATGATAAAAATATAGGAACTTCAGTTAGTGTGAAACATGAAAAGGTGTTCGCGGACCACCACGCTGCGGTGAGTAGCGCAGTTCAAGTGGCATTAAACAATTTGAGTGCAGGCGAAAGTATGCAAAACGGCGCAGTAAAGCACCGGCCGCACTCGCTGGTAGCCGATGTGCGAATCAATCTCAGTTTAGGGCGAAACACACGGGCGGTTTGATCGCGGCGGTTTGTTGGCATTCTTACGCGATAAACAGCTCTCGTTGCCGCCGTTGTAGTTAAAATGTATTACTTAAAAGTTAAATAAAGAGTTGCGCATCAATTAGGTATAAGATTTATCAAGGAAAGTGTACAAAATTGTATTAAAATTTGCGTTCAACTTTTTTTTTTTGCTTTTATGGAGCCCTAGTCTTTTTCCAAGTTTTCCCTTAACCCATAAGATATATTGATATGCTCATTAATCTAAATGACAGTCCTATCTGCACGACAATTAAAGCAATTTCATGTAAAAATGGGATTTTTAAAATTGTGACTGTCTTGTTTGCTTAAAAAAAACTTTACTTACCTCCTTCGAAGTAAAAAGCTCGATCTCAATAACACATTACACTTGCTTCTGTCTAGACTAAAAATTACCATACAATCTACGACCAACACTCCATAACTGTTAACACGCTCCATGGGAAAAATCTTACGGGCCGCGTCCAGCGAGTAATTTTATGTTTATATATGCAGAAATGTACAAAGTGGGCGCTCGTTTACGATCACGACATCGTAATCGGTGAGAGGTGTTAACAGGAATTTAACGTCCCTAATTATATTGATTTACAAGCCAAATAGACCCCGAGCCTGCCATTAGCCCTCAAGTTTCTCCAGGTCAGCCGCTCGTCCTTATTGTCACTTCTACTGAATACGTACTTAGCTTAATGATCACATAGTTCGCACGCAAGACCTTTTATTTCTATTTACCTTTTAAACGAATTAATGATTCTTAATTCTTGCCTAAGTCAAAATATGTCGTAAAAAGGTAAAAGATAAGTGCGTAAAAGGTAAAAGAACTTGATCAGGTTGCTCGCTTTTCTAATCTTGAGAGGATGCTAAAGAACCGCCAATAACCCTGGCTGTAGCAAATAGTACTGCTTTAAATTTGTCCCTTTTTGGCAAATACATTTCTATTTTCTTAAGATTACTTGCCTTTAGAGAGTTACATTTTTATAGCACCCAGTATACTCAAGTTCGGTAACATACGATACCAATACCATTACCGATGGATCCTAAGATTGTTAATCTAAGAGGTTACTGCAACTGTGGATTACACCCACAAGGAACATAATGCAATCACAACCATACAAGCTTCTGATCTATTGATGGATATCGCCACACGATAATGGGTCGCCAAGGCCACATGCCATTTGCCAATACACTGGTTCTATTAGGCCCAACCAAGGCCTTCCAATGTTATGAACAATGGTACCTTATCCGTCTCAACAAGATTCGATTTCGCAATTATTACTTTATACTGCGAGTGAGATAGCAGCGCGTCAACCTGTGGCGCGGGTTGTGTAAACAAATACTGGTTAATCTTTTTTTAGCACGTGAGATAAGGAAATATAACCATTTAAATATGTAGCATCTGTCGGTAGATGTGTTCGGTAGTCAGCGAATATGTTACGATGTTTAATATAGTGAGATTTGTGTGTCAACAAACATTATCTTTCTGTTTTTGGGGGCTAAAAGAAACTTTCAGGACATGGTTTTACCACACCTTTTGTTGGAGTAAGTGATGCTACTATACTTGTACTTGTACTCTTAGACTCATCTACGAAGCTATCATTGTTTTTGTTGGTTACATATTCTAGTTGTCGGCACACATACTTAACGACCACCAATTATCGTCAGGAATTTCACCTTACCTTCAAATAGAACTTGACTCGTACACGTCTCGACATCAGCTTCGAGCTTCTAACAGCGTTAAAAAGCGAGATCGCGGCGCGAGTCTAGTATATAATCGAGCTAGCTAGATCCCAGCACCGGCAGCAAGTGTCGCAAGTGGCGAGTGGCTGCCGACCTGTCCCCGAGGCCGTCCGGTGATGCCTTCCACGCGCCCACTTACAGCGACTTGCATAGATACGCTAGTTGCTATAAAATCTTCTCGGCTGATAGGCAATGACCTACTTTACCGAAAATGTTGTATCTAGCTTAGCCAGTCTTAATAGCTAGCTTTATATTATCGGACAAAATTGCTATATTACCGATGCCTTGAACGAGCATGAGGATTGCTTATGCTTGTGGTCAGCTCTTACATGTGCGACTAAAAATAAAAATAAAACGTCTTACATAAATTTACTAGCACGAGCCATTTTACCACTTTATTCATTCTTCATGTAGCAATATAATTTGATATTAAGAGTATCATTTTTCAATCGTTAAGAAAAGAAGGGAAAAAGTCATATCCATATTACGTCGGACATATCTCGCATACTTTCTGGGCGCAAACAATCTGCCACCAGAGTCACTGACCACTGAAAACTGAGATTTATGAATTCATATAAAATAAATGTTTTATGTACTGACATTATTTTAACTATCAACGCCAATAAAAGTAAAACTATACATATTTTTACTAGCTTTTTAAAACTTAGGGATAATTGTTAGTAACTTTCCAATAATAACAGGTAACCACTGGTTACATAAATAATATAAAATTATGTCAGTATTTCAGATTGAACTGTTAACATAAAATATATGAAAAAACATATGTACTTGATTTCCTACTTTTTCTCCACAAAAACATATAATGGAAGCTAAAGCACTCGTTTCAAAGTCGGCAGCTAGGCATTTGCGGCTAAAATCCCTTTTAGTTCGGTTGCGTTGTACCAGAAGTATGTAGGTGTGCATTAGTCAACGTTTATTTACCTTAAGCATACCAGTTTAGAATATCAGTGGGCCTATTTAGCGCAGACTAGTCGTTTGTAACGATTTGCCAAGGATTCGGCCGTCGGGCCAACGTGACCTCACGGTGCCAATGCGCTTATGGTCATAGAAAGTTTAGTTTAATACACCGTTGTTTACGATTGAAATTGCTAAAGATAGGTATTTCTAATACTTGATATGTGAGACTGAAAGTGATCGTTGGGGTTTCGTGGAGAATCTGCAGTGATCAGTTGAGATGTGGTCAGTATTACTGTTAGTATAACTGTTACTCGTATGTCTTTTAATGCTAAGAAATGTTAAGTAACCGAGCGCAAAATTCCCTTTCTTAAAGCATTAAGAGGTTGTATATCTACATATATACTTTGAAGGAAATAAATTTGAAGGAATTAGATTTTAACTTTTCCTAGCGAATTATCTTAGAGGTTTGCAGGCATCAAATAATATAAACGAGTACTCCTATTTGCGGACGATATATCGCACAATACCGTAAAATACTTGTATTAAAATTAATCTAAAAATATAACA
>DWTF01000847.1:0-10338 GCA_018250225.1 Udranomia kikkawai
GAGGGTGACATAATAAAACAAGCTGCTGGTTTATTCCACTCATAAAGTTGATGGTCCTTCTCTCTTTGTTTTTCTATTTTTAATGTTACAACTTTTATGATCCAACATGATAATTCCTTACGACTTGCAATGGAGTGGAGTGGTATTAATTCACACTTGTTGTGTCAGCCGTGTGAGTTACGACGTGTTATTAATTAGTGGATTAGTCGAGTTTTAATCTTACTAGCTTTTTATAACCGGTTTACTTGCGTTGATGTTCTTAAATATAATCGCTATGGTGGTACTTCCTACTCATGTATCCTTAGCTCTAACATTTCGGAAATAACGTTTCTTATTTAAATATTTTTTTAATTGTGTAAGGCCTTTGCTTTATTGCTGAAAATATGTGTAAAAACGCACGATGGTCAGTCGAATAAGGCGCGAAAGCATAACAATGTACACATACATAACAAACAAACACAATTCCGTATTTATATTAGATAAGATTAAAATGATGGGGTAATGAAGGGTTGGCCGGAAGATGTGATTGTTGCTATAAATATCTCTTAGTTATTTACGACCATGTTGGAATTAAGAAAGTTAAGTCGAATGTTATTTAAGTCTGTTATTATGATAACAGTTACTTAATTAGAAAATACATTTTAGTTAGATGGCTAGATTAATGGATGTGAGCGGTCGCATAATATTAGGTGATTTTATTCTGTTTGTTTGGCCGCAATCCTTTCTATATCCCACTGCCGTGTTCGGGCCTTCCTACGACTAGGGAAGGCCTGTAACTTTACTGTCATACATCAATATCCACAGCTAACAATAGTTTTACTAGAGATCGGTCACCAAGGTCTGGATGCTCATATTGCAACCTAATATGGAATATCTCTTGTAGATGTAAATATGTAGATTCTTAATCCTTAAAAAAGAATAATTAAATTAGAAAAAGGAAAAAAATAAATGCATTATTTTTAAGAAAGCCTGGAAATATTGTGATGTTAATATTTCGGTTCTAACGAATGGCTGGATTGTTGATCCTCATATTCTGAAATGGACACTAAAATAACAAAGAAAAGAATAACTTTGGAACGTATTATTATTGAGATGGATAGAAACAACTAGAACTATTTATCACCCTACACATGGAGAAATATCGAGATACAAATTAAACAGAATAAAGTCATTTGTCTGTCATCAGCGTTTTCTTGGTCTAATAATATAGGCGCAACATGTCTTTGTATATGTTTATTTTTATAATTACGTTCTCGTAGGAATTCGACTAATTTAGAATGAAGGAATTGAGGTCAAATATATCACGATAAATGTCAGCATTAGTTCTTATAACTATTGGGTAACTAACGGCTTGATGTTCTATCTATTGATCGTGAAATTAGTTGTAGATTTTGGTCTTGTATAAGGTTTAATAATTGAATAAATAATCATGAATGAAATAAAAATTGTGTCTTGTAGACTCTTTGGTAAATGTCTTACAAAAAAACAAGATTACATTAGGACGACATGTAGTATAAGCCTGTTCTAATGCTGTATTATCTTAAAAAATACTGATCAATTCTTTGGTTACCTATGCTATTATCATATTTACAATTGATGCGTATACCTTCTCATACATGTGCTTTTGTAACTCTAGCTACACTTAAATTATCACCAGACTCATTAGAATCAAATCGGTACACCGCCATAATCAAACCGTTCCCATAATCAAATCAGATTATCATAATCGACATGTCATGTCATTATACAGATTAGTCTGTAATCCCATACTTTGCTCTCTATATCGGAACTCATTTTGTATCGCACGTGCTTCAAGTTTATCTGATGTGTTTGCAATCCGAGTCGTATGCCACTCTGCGTCCAATCGCAATGACGCATCGACATGCGTATCTCCAATATCTAAGGCTTCGGGATTCACGTCACTACTGGGGTATCGATAGATGTCGATAAATGGCACGCCACTATCAGACGTGGTAATCGTTTAGACACATCTTACCAAAGATTTCAAAAGTAAACGCTCTCGCTATAATGCGACCGCGCCGAAATTTTTCCACCATAAAATGAGTGAGTGAGCTCATTGTAGTATAGTATATCAAAGTATAGCTTGCAATAGATGACAGTCTATTGTCTCTGTTCACCACACATTGGAATAGATTTTAGGTGTCAGAGCGTACCAAACTATTTAAATCTTTGCGTCTTACATGCACCTTTAAGCGCGTCTTTCAGAGGCATTTTTGGACAAATCGAGCCAACTCCAAAAGCCGTCAATTCTTTGACGACTTCTCTGGTAGGTTGCGAAGCGAATGTCTATTGGGTGCGGTAAACTATTCACTTCAGTTATACTTCCTACTTCATCGCCAACTTTAATTTCACAAAAGGATGAATGAATAGCACACAGCTTCTATATTTTTAAAGCTCTCTATGTCATATTTACATTACTGCCATCTCTTGGTTGTCACTTACCTCTCCCAAATTCCATGACTAATTCCATTTCCTTGTAACTTTGCATTATAATATTCATTAATAATAATGGCTATAACATCCCTATCTACTTGTGTCTGTCGTATCTCTTCGTCAATTGTTGCTGCTTGTATGCCGAATTTTACGAATTTTGTTAACATTCATCGTACCTTCGGCTTATTCAGTACTATGCTTGTAATATAGAGTCAAAATGTAGTTGACTTTATGTGTAACTAAGCTGTTTATCTCTTTTCAATGTAATCGAAATACATGTGTAATCCTGACAAGCAAACTCGAGTGATTCATTGAGTTGTTATCTATCGCACTGAATATAGTCCTGTTTTAATCCAGACACCGGCCATACCTACGGAATTCCTCTGTATTAAGTATCGAGTATACACTCCACCTAATTTTAATTATAACTGTTGAAATCAAGGTTGTGATATTAAATTTAGTGGCTTTAATATCGCTTAAACTTTCCTTTCACTGATAAGGATGTAACAGCAAACATTGGATCTTAGAAAGAATAATTTTAGGGGAAAGTTTGGTTCTGTTCATGTGTCATTCAATTCTACCCCACAACACATTCTTGTTATTGATGGCGCACCGCATTGGGGTCCATAATTGTGGCCCGGGGGTCAATACATCTTAATTTGTACTTGAAATCGATTTTCTGCCATAACCTACAATAGTTTGGGTTATTTAGGAACTTTCGTATTCAGGATTATCAGATTCCATGTTGGACACCAAATTAAGTAGGACTTTCTTTTGAAAATGTATGCAAATTACTTCCAATACCTATATGCATCGTTGGCCTATTTGTAACTCATAATCCATACGGGACACGTAACACTGAATATCATATCAAGGCCTTTAAATAGTCTAGGCTTATTCCTAAGTCGTATTTAAGTTACAATACACTCTACAAGAGTGTTACCCGTGTTGCAATAACTTATTTTGTGTACTTACAGTTGATCATTTGCAATGAACTCCGTACTAGTATAGCACTCTTAAACTATTCTATTTTTATTTTATTCATATTCATTTTTATTGGTGAAACTCACGTGAACTGAACATATTTAGGTCTTTTTTACGCAAGCAACAGATCAATGTGTTGAGCAAAGCAAATGCGAATCGAATAGCGTATCTGAATAGTACAAATAACGTAACTTACCGCTATGATGGGCATTGCAACTGTCATAGTCATTTTGTGCGTTGTTTCCTTGTTTAACTTTAGCGTTTGCAACAGACTCTGTTGTGAATTCTTTCTTTTTATAACATTGAGGTAACAAATGATCATGCAGTCCTGCAAGTTTAGCGATGCAACAGACTATGTTAAATTCACTTCTTAATAATGTGTTAGCAAATAAGTATGCAATACTGCTAGTTAAGCGAAATTCTCTTTTTAACACGCTTTTATTAAAGTTCACCTGTATGTGGGTTTGTGAGTAACTCTTCTTCAGAAACTTTGGACACAATTTTGACTTACTTCAATATGTCGGATTAATTTGAAACTTTGCATACTTATTAAAGACCGATGACAATGCAACATTATGGTATTAGCGAGGTGATCTGATTTATCGGCATGCGATTTATCGATTTGGAAGGTGGCTGATAGAACCCTGGGACTGCCTACTAGTAAATGTAATTGTGACGATGTGTGTGATGTCAAAGATTCCAAGTGACGGCTTCGGTTATCGTCTGTATCTAAAGTGAGATCTTCAGACTACCGGTTTATTATGATTCCTGTTATGCGTCTGTCGTTCCTTTTAGTACATTATCGTAACTCGTAAAACAGCTGTCTGCTTGCCACCAGTCTATGTCAACGAATATGAATCATTCATGGCGTTGTCGTGCCGTTAATGCCACTTTACATTAATGCAGGTTTCACTAGAAGCTTTGGAGTGTCGATCGATGTCATTTACACACCATGCTTGGGTATTACATTATACATAGTATTACATGAGGCTTAAGTATGGTGCTTTAGGTTTATGTTATGCTAGCTATTGACCGCTTTGGTTTTTCTTTACTTACCATTACTACATTACGACGTGTTTCCAATGATCTGATCTTTAAAAAAAATCCATTTAAAATCATAATTCGTTAAAAGTATATCATTTTAGTGGAAACGAACAATCATTTCGTAATTATAAAAAATGTATATTTAGTATTTTTACACGAGTTTTGCGCCTTAGAAGCGGTTCAGCACAGATATGTATTTCTGGAACCATTAGTATCTTTACATTGGGGAGTGATTTACACTAGGTAATGATGATCAATGAAGTTATACGGGATTATAGGTGATGGATGTTTACGTACTACGTAAGGTAGTCACAGGCGTCTAATGAACATCTATCACCATCACCAAACTAACTACACTTCAATCTCACCGAAGAAGAACACAGGAGCGCAACATTCACTGTGTACAAAGATCCCAAATGTCCAAAGATTTCAACAGTTACGCCCTTGTTATAATGCGATCGCGTCGAAATGTTTCCACCATGAAGTGAGTGAGCTCAACTCATCTAGATGAGATAGATAGTATAGCATGCAATTGAGTATGATAAAAAGGGATGACACTGTTGGCTCTCAAGGCATATCTAATCATTTAAATCTTTGAAGTGTTGAATGCATCTGTCTAACCCCCACTCGATCGCAGGGCACTCCGTCAGTGTGTACAGGCCGTAAAGGCCTCGTTAGCGGTGCCCCCACTTATCGGACCTAACCCTCGTTGGCTAATCCGATGAGTCGATTATCGTTGTTTAATCAAGCACCGTTCCGGTTGGACGGATGTCTCGCCTTACCTACAAACAATTAGGTGTTTGTTTGCATTTGTTTGAGCTAGGTTAACGTGTAGTGCAAATTGCAGCGTGTATTTGCTTTTTTGGTTAATGTTCAATTTGAGCAAGATTAACTTGCTATGTTCACTTAGGAATATGTAGAGATATAGTCGATATTCTAATTCGAACTGATTATTTTCATTGTACATACACGCAGTATTTTCGTAATTGTTAAATTAGGGATGTAATAAATTACTGTAGACTTAGTAACATATTTAATGTCTGTTTAAACTGTCGGTTCTCTGATTTGGAGCTCCAAATTGAGTGCAAAGTTATAAGCAAATGTCTATCGTAGCCGCCTAATGAACCAAATTACATCGGTAAATTCACTGACTGCCTTGAATGAACGCTCTGTCTAAAATATATGGAATGCAAGTAGACCATTTGGCTCGAGCATACATTTGATAAAGGAATCGGAGTCTTCCCGTTCAATACAGTTATTGATTTGCGGCGCATCTGTGGCAGTAGTACTCTTGCAAAGGTATAGCATAGGTATCACATTTACATGCCTTTGCTTTACGCTAGGAACTAAAGTGCCTTTGCTCTATGCCGTACCTACGACTTTTAGATATAAATTCGGTCGATTTAAGATATGCTTACAATAGCCAAGTTCAATAGAAAATACGGGACCGGGGCGTTTCCAATTCCATTAATAGAAAATTCTAGATCCATTGTTAAGTAATACCGCAGTCGCAATTGTTAGCGGGCCGCAGCGGCGCGGTTAAAATTCTACCAAGTTTGCCTTGCCTTATGAACGTCTGGTATGTATTGAGCGATGCTATTAATTTGTGATGTTGCCTACTGGAATTAGTTCTTACGTCTTGTATATTTTTTTAGACTAAATGAAATTAGACTTCTTCGCCACAGGTTTTGTTGATAAAAAGGACACTCTAACCTTGTCGTTGGATTGTAATGTTGATTATAAAGTTGTTGTTAATGGTTTAGTTCTTGTTGATGATAAAGTTAATTGAAGTCTTTGGGGGTAGCAATAGTCGATCTAAGATAGAAGGTCGGTCATTTTTGTCCATGGGCTGCAGTGACCCTTGCCAACTGATGGTCGCCTGTATGCGCTTGCTCCCTCGATATTATAAAAAAATGATAATGTTTGATTGAGAGATTACTAGGAGGAGGTTGATATCAATATCTTCATATAAATCGTATTTTGTAAATTTCATATTAAAAACCAAATGGATATAACTTAGTGACACCGTTAATTAAAACTAATATACTACGAAAGATTCATATCTGTGTTTTATATTTACTCAGAAAATACTGGCTACATAGACAGGGACGTTCATAATGTTTCTTTGCGCCATAGCCCCACGTCGCGTCGGCAGACATCACAAAGAATAAGACAATAAGATATTATACTTAAAGGCTGCTGCGGTGTTATAGAAAAGAATTCCCCACAAAGTATAAAGCACATGTCAACGTGGAGTAACAAACTCCCCTTCTGTACCGAGCTCGTTATCCCGGCGCTAGTGGCTAGGTATCCTGCGATCCCTGCGTCTATTCAACACGCGGGGACGGGAAGAGTGTGTAGATGTAGGTACTTGTACGCAAACCTATGGAGTAAACGCATGAACAGGGTTGCCAACGCTTATATAGTATATACGAGACATCAGACAATCATCATCAATCATCATCAACTCATTCCTGTCCCACTGCTGGGCTTGGGTCTCCTCTCAGATTGAGAATTGTTAGACTTCACACACCTTTGAGAATATTATACTTTCTCTCTCGATGTTTTCCTTTTTCCTTCACCGTTAAAGCAAGTGATAATTAATTGCTAAGATAAATAATAACTAATGTACACCAGACAAGACACCATATAAATATATCCATCTTTATATGCTGGAAAACACACTAAAAAGTTACACATAAAACCTAGATACTAAATCATCTCAAAATGGTACACAAATCAGTTATAACCAGTAACTTGACTTGTTAAGTTTACTGAAACTCAGAACAATTAACTTTTCTTTCTGAACGAGTTATTACTTTTCTTGTGACCTTTGGCCCATTTCAGCATTTTTAGATGAATGAGCATTTATTATAATGAAGTTAATTTTCTAACTAGACTCAGTTTTACCTTAAAGCGGAACAATTAGCGTCCCACAAAAATACATCACGGGACACATAATTTAGTAGTAGAAATGGAACGTCCCACTTCACGCAGAATCGTTGGCAACCCTACGCACTACCCTCATATAACTGCTTCAATGCCTAAAACCGTACGTGAAAATAGGCTATATTACCCAGTTATTGGTGCGACATTCCCTAAATCATGTGTGCTATTACCGAATATTTGCCGACTATACCAACATTTGACCAATGGCGTCCAACATTGGTCTTTCACGTGGCAGTAGCGGCGGTGCCGCTTGTTTGCTTATGTATAGTACTTGTTGATAGCTATTTTTGGACACACATTTGTTGATTTATGTATACTTAGGTTCGCCTCAATTTTGTTGACCCGTTTCATTAGGTTAACGTCGTTCCGTAAGTTTAAATTGAATTGACCGGTCGGAACGCTGTGATATCCATATCTGAGAATATGTACTTAGTAACATGTATCGTCGTTTAATTGAATTTTGAAGATATATGTTGTAGGTAGCTAGGTTAGTAGCAAATTTCCAAAGTTAGGAAAAGGGAAGTGATGGTGATAGTCATTTTCCCTTGAAAATAAAAGCTAAACCTATAAGTTATAAAGTCTTATATTCATTTAATTAACAAGCACGACAAAGCTCAAAAACTACGATCTTTAATATAAAACTTGAGAAATCTGTTCTGTGAAACAGTCATATTGAATTAGGTCGTTTATGTGAAGGTAATTAAACAATGTAAGGATTGAATTTCAGTTACGTTTAAAGACACTGAATCCCTTTTGAGTTTCCGTTAAGTTTAAAGTCGTTGGAAGGTACAGTTAGGTATTAACCGCAAAGGTGGCGAACTGAGCGAATCAGTCTAGACGCCTGCGAGTAGACGACCTGTGAACCCAAGGTTAACTTAGTCTTAGTATCTAGATAGGCTTACATATATATTTTTTCAACTAGCATGCTACTGGCATGTCATACTAGTAATTTTGTAAGCGTTCAGCTAAGCTTAAAGGCATGTTATGAAGTTAATTTTGCAATGAACTGTAAACCCAAGAACACATTTTTGATCTCAGTATTTAAGGGATTAGATTAGATGATTTGAAATTTAAAAAAGCTCGTATTTGAGAAATAATCAGTCTAGTTTCAAGAAGTATTCAAACTTAGTCCTAGGTAACAAGATAGGTTATTTAGGTTCAACCTTATGTTATTGTCTGTATAACCCATATTTGCTGTGCGCATAGAAGACAGTCAAGTATTACTTAAGCAGATTTGATACAATTATTTAGCCCCTCCCCACCCTGTGCCAGCAAAAATAAGCAAAGCACAGATGTAAAATTGAGAATAATAAGATACCTAGTTCCAGTAAAATCAAATTCTTAAAATTGTACAAAAACAAACAAAACGTGTTTAAATGACGAGTCTATACAGATACCGTAGATAAACATTGATCTTAATCGCCCCATCCAACCCTCACATAAATGAATTACGACGCCCTGTCCGCCTCATTTGGGGAACTGGGCAGTTGGTCAATACTTTGTTAGGGAGTAATTGCTTTACAGAATCGGTTAGTCAGTCAATTTGGGATACTGTAAGTCGATCAAGTCAATCAATAAGAGAAAGGTTCCTACTTTTTATTTTATTTTACTTTATATTATAGTGGAACTAGCGGACATGGCGCACTTCGTATTGCCTCAGAATCAATTTCTTGTCCCTGTTCCGGTACCAGCCCCCCCCCCTCTCCCCCGGTCGCGAAACAATGAAGAATGAATTTAACAAATAATTCGCAATAAAAAAGTATTATCCATCCATCCATCTCCCTTCGTTGCCCCCTGCTAGACGTAGACCTTCCTTATATGGTGCTACTCCGGCCGGTTCATCGTCTACTCCATCCAGCAGTTTAATGCTGCTTTTTTCTCCGGGAACGGCCTATACTCGACAAATAAATAAAAGTAATGCGACTATAAATTGAGTTATAAGGATATGGATTATCTTGCAAGTTGTATTAAACTGCACAGAGTGTGCAAAATCTGTCTTGTCCAGTAGACAGGATTACATCGCGAACAAACAACGTGACAAGTACTGAAATAAGTTTCATAGGGTAAATAGGGATTAGATTTAGAAACCACAGCCTCATCTTAATTCAATTTTATTGACATAGATGAATTTTCCATATTATGCTTGCTTGCTGCCTGAATATTCACGTTTGGAAATCTTATCTGTCTTATATTTACACTTTATTAGGTGAAAATAAATATATAAACTGAAGTTAGTCGTAAAATAATGTAAAATAATCTCAATGTTTACGCGTTTATAACAGAATTTATTGCCTTTGATACGATACCTCATGTTATTATGCGGGTTTCAGACAGAAACCTAAGCTAAGTTAGTTAAGATTAGCTCGCATCGCAGATTTTTATAGTCACCTAGCTTAGTTTGCATAGTCCGCACACAAGTATGAAAAACTGCGTCAGCTATGCGAGCTATAGTAACTTCGCTTAGCTTTCGGTCTGCAATCCGCATTAGTAAGAGAATCTTTGAATATTGGTATTATACTAATATTCTTAATTCATAATACCAATGGACTTCAGTTGTTCACAATTGTCTGCTGTAATTTTTAAATACCGTCCTTGTTTCTACAAACAAACCACATCTGAAAATGTATGTTATTAATAAGGTTTTCTTTTGATCTGCTATTAAACGCAGGTTCACTTTGAGAACATAAGTAAATTTCAATCTTTAGCAAAAATCTTTCGTGAAAACATGATATATCGATTGTGTGGATTTTGCTTGTTATATATTCTTCTACGATCTTATTACTTATCATTATTGTAGTTAGATTAGTAATATTCGTAAACATTCTTTAACGAGGCTTAAGTAGTTAGTTTTCGTGAATTGTAATTATAGTAAATTATGATTACCGTTGTTATTTCTGGTAATGTAAT
>DWTF01000848.1:0-10338 GCA_018250225.1 Udranomia kikkawai
GAGGGGTACCTCGAGACCCGTAGTCTCTGCGGAGCCAAGCCGGCGCACAAAGCCGCGGGCCGTGGAACGTTCCATCACACATACTCGATGAATGTGCAATGGTAGAAAAATATACCTTATTATGGAAACGCTGGCATGGACAGAATTTATTAAAATAAACGAATCTTTTTTTTTCTGTTCTAATTAAAATAATTATTCTAAAAGAAAAGAGAATTTGCTTGGAGTTTGGAAAGGGTATTATTTGCACATAAGTGAGAAGAAAGTAAGAAAATATACACTGAAATATTGATCTGTTCTGTTAAGTAGGCTGTAATTAAAGTAAAGCAGACAATTATTAATGAATTTAACTCACGAAGATTAGTAATAAGTATCTTAAATTTTATCAACCTGTGTAAACCTATATCAGGAGGGGGGCCATCTTTTCAATATTATTTAAGAAAATATAATTAATAGTACATCACTACCACTAGGACCATAGAATACATCACTGTCAGGCAGGGAAATGTCAATGCAGAATTTAATACTTGATCTTTTTGTTACTTTGAATTATGTACTTGGCGAAATTACAATTCATAATTGATTAACTATTAGTTAAATTTCGTAAATTATATTGTAAAGATCTGATTAAAGTTATTTATAAATCAAAATACGTAATTGAATAAAAGTGGAAAATTATATTCTCAAGGCTTATATAAAGAAAATATTTTTTGTACAAAAAATCAATTTTTCAAAATTGGTACCAAAACCAAAGTGTTCAATAATCTCAAAAGGGTCCTGTTAAGCAGGCCTATGTCGAACACACGAGATAATTCGTGTGGTTGCAATTCGGGTGAAAGGTGGGTGTGAATTTACGTATTGATAATATACTTAATACGAGTTTTTTTATTTAATGGTATTTTATATTTATTGTTTATTGCATTCAATTAATATATCAACCTTCAGGTAATTAAATTGATTTTTGTGTTATTTTAGCATAAATGGTGATAAGCTAATTTATCCTGCTGCATCAAGAAATAAGGATCCGATACTACAAGTACTAAAACGTTTTGTATTTTGTGACTCTGATAATGTAGAAGATGACAGTCCCCTCTTTTTGGAGATAGCATCAGGTTCTGGTCAGCACCTTGCACACTTTGCACCTCATTTTCCAGGAGTGAAAATTTCAACCCAGTGAAGCTGATAATAGCCTATTTGGTAGTCTTGCAATTTATGCAAAAAGTTGCCCCACGAAAAATATTTTACAACCAATATTAGTTGACATTCGTAGTAAGCTATCATGTTATGGATTTGAAGAAAACAGCGTTGATTACATGTATAATGCCAATATGATCCATATAAGTCCATACGAGTGTACTATTGGCTTATTTGAGAATGCTGGTAACTATTTGAAACCTGAGGCGCTCATGATAACCTATGGCCCTTACAGCAAAGATGGTGTCTTAACACCGGAAAGTAATATTCAATTTGATGCTTCTCTGAGGTCGAGGAATCCCTTGTGGGGCATTCGGGATATCAGCGATTTAGTTAAATTGGCTGAAGATAATAATTTATCACTAATAGATACAATAGAGATGCCTGCTAATAATAAGACACTAATATGGAAGAAGAATTAGAGTTGATGTTTAAACATTAATGTTAAGCCATATACATATTTTAGGCTGTATTGCATTTTTTTATTAGTTTGCAGCACAATTCTTGTATCTTCACTTAGATGAAGGATGAAAAATTTTGTTTCTAGCACAACATAACAATGTAGAAGAAAATATGTTACTTAAAATGTAGTAGTTTTCAATACTTATGGTCTTAAACTAATTTTTTTAGTATCTACTAGTTATTTATGAGGCATTAGGCAGTATAGTGACTATTAATCATTTTAGCTAAGTGATTGGATGCATGTATCTATTTTAAAGTTATTTATCAACTATATAAACACTAGCAATACTGTAGTGAAAATGTGACACATTATCCTAGGAAATGCAATATCCCATAGTTTTTTAGTATGCTTAGTATTCATATAGTAAAAACACCTGAAATAATTTTGTTATTGCTTATTATTTTCTAAAAACTTGAAATTAAATGTCATTTTTTTTACTCCTTTATAAAAGAAGAGAACAGACTGATCCCATAAAAACTTCATTCACTAAAGGTGTTTGAGACTATGTTAAAGCCACTGAAATGTATAACATGAGATGTGGCAAATTGAACATTTTTATATATTATCTTAAAGATGAAACTATTGAAGTGAGAAAGTATTGCAAAGTGATATTGTTATAGAAGGTTAATGAATTTTTGCTAATTTAGGCATTTCATATTAATACATAAAATTGTAATTGCATTTATATTAAACTTTTTGGCATTTATTGAATGATATTTTATTGTCGTCCGATACCTCTTTCATTTTCATTTAAACATCTTTATATTTACAATTTAATTATCTATTTTTCATCAATATTATGCTAACGGGTTAGTAAGTTTCGCTTTTTCATCAACACAAGTATTCTGAGTACCGTGATAAAACAGTTACGGTACTCAAAATACTCTTCTACATCAAAGTATAATACTAAGTTCGGTAAATTAGATATTATATATCTTCAACACTGTCCTCATCTGCTTTTTTGATGATCCAAAAATAAATGGAATTATATAACAAAAATATTTTACCACTTTGGTGAAATTTAGGTAAATATCATGGATAATTCTATCAAATATGGTATATATACATACTTCTATAGAATAAAGATATAATGTTCTTTAATTTCGTTAAAAAAATAAGATTTGTTATGTATTTTGGATATTTTTATTGACAAATTCATGTCCATTTTTACCAACTATCTTGCTGGCTCTTTTACCTTGGCGGCCTGTACAGCAAGAGAATTATTGCGCAGCGATCCTCCCCGATGTGATCTGACGCTAATGAACCCAGTTTCATATAAAATACAGGCAGGCGGATTCTTGTATTGCAATAGAATTTTTATGTCCCAGTGTCGGGCTCGGGTCTCTTCCACAACGAGGGAAAGTCTGGAGTATACTCCGCCACGCTGCTCCAATGCGTGAATGAATGATAGAACATTCTACAGCCCGCGTTTTTGTGCATCGGCTTGGCTTCGCAGAGACTACTGGTCTCGAGGAATCTCTATTTACTCGGGCAATTCTCAGACGGACTACGGCCCTCGGTGATGTGTCCCCGCCTTTAGGCGAGGGGTTTGTGGCGTGGAGTGTACTGTAAGAGTAAGTGCACACTTGAGTTTCATATAAAGCCTAGGGGTCGATCGCCAGGTGTTCGGGGGCGACCAGACCTTTCAGTTGCCGCGGATTGGGCTACCGTCTGATGACTCAAATTCTTTGGTCGATAAACAGCTTGTGGGAAATCCCCGAATACGTAGTGATGACTAGTGAACGTGCGTCGTCAATATGTAGTCGATATACAGCATGCGAGTGCTCCCCGCAAGCGGCCTTAACAAACAATGAAATTTATCGCTTGGTGTTAGTGTAAAGTAAGCATAGTGCGGGCTGCGGGGTTTTAGTTTATGAATGTTATTCGATGGGAATTGACGTTGCTTGAGACTACTGTCTAATGTGCGGTGAGGAACATCAAACATCCCGTATGCAGGCGCCATTGACTAATGAAAACGGTTACCGCATTCGGGCCCTACGGCATGCTTAAAAAGGAAATCTCCCGTACCCCGAACGCGAGCTCTAACGACAAATGAAAATTCGAACGAAGCGACTAGCACAATAGAACCAAGACCGCAGGCTTTGTGTGGGGACACAAAGCCTGCTGGCTACGTTGCGCCAAATAATGAAATAAGAGAGCTTAAGTTTAGGTAGATAATTGCATTATGAATTACATCACTATTTGGCTTATGGGCAAAACATTTTGGGAGTTGACGATGGCAATGGCAACCCTGTTGTTATCAAATGTCAATGTCAGGTCAGTTCAACGTCAAACAAAACTATTTGGTTCATGGTTTGTTTTGATAAAAATATAAATAATGGATTTTGATACAGAATTTGTTATGGAGCTCTTCTTAGATGACAGTGTTACAGCAATTAATAGACTTGTGGTTGCTGCTGCAAATGTGTTAAATGAAAACAATGAAAATATTGTTAAAATTAACGAACTATTAAGAAAGGAAGAGAAAAATGTAACGCTGCAGCCTGTTTCTAAAATAACAACGATACTTGAAAAGACTAGTAATGCACGGAGAATTAAAGGCTTTTACGAGAAAATTGTTCAAAATTATGGCGACGAGGAGTATGTTGATAGGCTTAAAATAAAGAAAAGTACAGTCCAGGTATGTTCACAATTAAACTTGTGTTTCGAAGCTACGCATCTTACTGCTTCAATCCATTGTGATAAAGTAATCGGTGGATATTTCTTTTTGTGTAGGTTCTATCAATAACCATCTCAATTTTGAACAGTGTGGTACGAAATTCGTCAGCAAATGCTTGTATAAATTCTGATGACTCGTAGCAACTTTCAAGTTTAATAATTGTAGATCCTAAACAACATATAATTCCAGCGGCTAATTGCTCATCCATAGTGCCATGAGTGTTGTGAAAAATTTGTTAGTTAAAATTTGTTTGCTTGGCTAATAAAATACTGAATAAGAACCATTTAAGTACTTATTTAATCAATTTTGTCGGATTCAGTTGATAACTGATTAAAATGTATTATTGTCTTGGTGTTGTCTCTTTTTAACATAATTATAATAGCACTTTATTATTTCTTAACATAAATTGTAGTGTTTGTTTTTTTTTTGTTGCAGGCACTAATAACTTCTCTGAAAGATGTTGTGAATTCAACAAACAATGTTGTTTCATTGGATAAGAAAGTCCATATTTTTCTATGGCTTCTGACAAGTAATGCAT
Source organism: Udranomia kikkawai (assembly GCA_018250225.1). Classification (NCBI taxonomy): domain Eukaryota; kingdom Metazoa; phylum Arthropoda; class Insecta; order Lepidoptera; family Hesperiidae; genus Udranomia; species Udranomia kikkawai. The sequence continues at coordinate 4,873 of DWTF01000848.1, forward strand.
CCTTCAATGAAGTGGGAACTCTATTCGGGTTAAACAAATCTTCAGTTAGTTACATATTCTATGAAATAGCATCTTTACTTGCTGAACAGAGATACCATTTTATTACTTGGCCCTCCTTAGAAGAACAGCATGTTACAAGATTGAAAGTTAATAGCATGCATAAGTTTCCTAATTGTATTGGTTTTATTGATGCGTGTCGATTTAGAGTTGGATCAAAACGCTACAAAAGGACGCCCCCAGATCCAATTCTTCTACAAGCTGTCTGTGATGAGTCTTTTATGTTTATTGACATACACATAGGAAGTATAGGCATCACTCGGAAAAACAGGGTTTTTAGGGAAAGCAATTTAGCGCAAGAGTTAAAAAACTTTATAGAGTTTGACAATCATATATTAGGTGATTCAGAGTACAAATTGAGAAAAAATTTGATCACACCATTTACAAGTGAGGAGTTATTAACAAGTGAAGAAATGAAATTCAATGAAATACATTGGAAGACGAGGTCATATATAGGCCATGCGTTTGAAATGCTTAAAGACCGATTTAAGAGATTAAATCACATAGATATTAACAAACCTGAGATGGTGTCCTTGGTCATATGTGCCGCTTGTGTACTTCATAATTTTGTTCTTTTAAATGAGGGTTGTGCATTGTTAAAGGAAGAACCTATAACTTGTGATGATGGTGTCACTCTTGATAGTAATCTAGTTAAAACTGCTATTGAAAAACGGCAATTTCTATGTAATTATATTAATTATATTGATGGAACATGACTGGGTTATTTTTATATTTGTACCTCTTCTAATTTGAAATGTTTGAGTTGGTTTGAGTGTTCATAGTAATACTATTACCACTTAGCATTATTTAAAGATTGTAAGCATAATGAACTGAAGGAAACTAAATTATATTTCGATGAAGTTGCTTGTTTGTTGGTTTGCTTGTGGTTCAATCATAGGAAAGTAAAAATAATTTGCTCATTTAAATTGATTTATTTAATACAAATGTCATAAATAATACATAGTTTTGAAGTAACACCTTAACATAAATATGTCTTATTGATTTTAACAATCAATAAAAAAAATTTTTTTGAAGAAAAAATGGCGATTGAGAAAAAATATTCTAATAGGGAATTAGAGACATTGCTGAAAGACTTCTTTAAAAATGTAAAGAAAAATAATTTTCTTCAAAAACATTTTTTTTCAAGGAAAATATTTTACATCTTTATTTATTCAGCTTAAAATATAATATCTCTAGTAAAATATAAGCAATCGTAAGGTGTAAAGTAATGCTTCAAATGCAACCTCCACACTACTGACTGAATTGATGTAATTATGTATTTGCCGGAGTTATCTTTCATGTCAAAGTTACCCTGAATATTAAAACTGTCTAAAATTAAGTAAAAGGCTATTCTAACTTTGAACCTTAATTGAGATTTCTGAAAACACTTTACATATTTACAGTTGACAGAAATAACTCATCTAACTATACATTTATCTGAATTTAGACGATAGATTACACCCAACCTTTGCCGTCGTTTACGACTAATAAAGTCTAATAACATTATCGACAGCGATAACTAACACAGCCTTTCCCCGCACGCTGCCGGACCAGTGAGTATAGTAGCGCGTACAAACACGACGTGGTGATGACGTCACCGGAGGAGCACACCTTCAAGAACATCCTCATATCGATCCGCGACAAGCCCTCCATCATCGACGAGACGGTGACCGTGAAGCGACCTAAGAAATCCTTCCTCATGCCGATCCACACGGACTCCGTCAGTCCCACGTTGGACGCTATCAAACCGAAGATGGCATACATGGACAAGGTCCCGACGAACTACGTCCCCGGCAAAGCGGTGAAGATCACCAGCGACGGCAAGCACGTGAAACACGAGGTAAGTTTCAACGAGACGACCCACAGTTCGTTGGACAGCTACCTCGCCAAGGATTACGATTACGAGCTGTACAGACGCAGGGTGAGCGAAGGGAACGTGGGTCAGGAGGGCGCGGTGAAGAAACGCTGTTCCGCGTCGACGGTCAGGAAGCTGAAGTCAGATGACATGAAGAAGAGCAAGTCTGAGGTAAGTAAGCTCTGTGATAAGGTCAAGAGCATCAAACTGAAGGACAACAGCAAGAATTACAAGACGCGAAGCTGCAACGACATTGTCAAACTCATTCTCACGAAACACGGTATACATGTCATCAGTGATACGGAAGCGATTGTGTAACTTGCTCGTTTGGCAGTGAAATCACCACATCTATGTCTTATAACAGCAGTGTTCGTGCTGCTGTGTTCTGGTTTGAGCGTGTGGTCAGGGAGACTTACTTAACCAAGGCGTTCCAACTTAGTCTTCAGAGGTAGCAACTCATTTGTAGTTTACCTAAGAAAGAACTTCGATCTTGTCTTGGCTTGACTACTGATGTCCATGGGCGGCAGTGATCATCTAATCAAAATCATCAACATGTCCATTACACCTATTAGAACGGAAGTCATCTTTCTATGTTTTTTATGATTTTGAGGTACCAACGAGCAGGCAACCTGACCTGAAAGTCAATGGTCACTACCGCCAGATCTCTAATTGCGATCTATCTAAGATATCTATCTAATCTATCGAAGTTCTTTCTTCAATTGAATATATGTAAATGTAAATGCGTTGCTACCAATAAGGACTAAGCTGGAACGCCTCGGTTAACTTTGTCTCACAAACTTCAAATCAGAACACAGCAACAAGAACATCGCTTTTATAAGGAAGTTAGAAGAGTAGTGGTGGTGCCTCCATGAACTGTACCACCTTAAAAATTATACTTTGCAAAGTCCTTAAAACACAAGTCCTACTCATATTTGGCCTTTTACTTGGCAATGTACTTACCATCACGTTAAAACCGGTGAGACATATCAGAACAGAACTGGATACAAAATTGTAGAGAGTTGACTTCGCGTACACTATCTCAAGCGTGTCAGCTAATCTGCAATTTCAGAAAGCTGTAGCATGCAGTCCATCTAATGTTTTGTTATCATGTCAGTCTGTTGATAAGCCTCGCATAGGAGGAGAGAAGGGAAGAAGAAGATGAGGAAGAAGAGGATGAAGAGAGGAAATTCTGTCTGAGCTCGTATGTAACTCTACATATTCATATAACCGCATCCAGAATCTATGATATTCATTCCTTAAAATCTCAACTCATTCTAGTTAAAACTACATAGACAATTCTTACCTAGGATAAATTTCAAAACAAAACACAACAGTCTCAAAGCTCTGCTGTTAAAAGGTAGAATAAGATGTAAGTGTGGTGGGATCGAAGTCGAACCATGAAATGTTCTATCACTTTTCAGTTTCTACGCTTTTCATATAAAATAATAGGAAGACGGATAGTCAGATAGCCTATGCAATGCACGTGTTATTAAGTGATTTCTGCTATACATATTTATATATGTAGATTTATATCTTTAACTTTTATATGGTCAGTATGTTAGATATCAATCGTTTCGCAAAACAATTACAACTGTCTGTTATACAAGATAGATATTCGAGAAATACACAAAAATAGATTCCAATCAAACACATGACCTAATTACTTTTGAAGTAATTTAAAGACTTACCGAATCACCATTTGATGCCATTTAATTAACTCGACCAGATTCTTTTGAGTCATTTCCAATGAACTTTCTCTTTTGACGATATTTTCGAAATTGTGCTGCAGAAGTCTGAATTGAATTCGCAAAAAGGTGCAGCAAATGTAGAACAGATAGTCCGCTGCGCACACATTGATAACGACAATGCATTCTGAAAAATCAACAATTAGATAAGTTGACGAAATTCTATATTGAATTTTGTTGAAAAATTGAAATCATTTTCACAAATAACAAACTTTTACAAGTAACGATTACAAATAAAAAATGTCAGAACAATTTCTTGATCTAATTATAAAATTATTGATAGCATAACAATACATAATAGAAATTTAGTCGATTCCGCCAACTCAGCTACCAAAGGCTTATGTTAGAAGTGGGTTAACGTTAATAGTGCAGTGGGTGAGTGAGGATAGTAGAGGAATGAATGACAATTTACTACATAGTCTAATGCCCACTAACCAATCAAGAGAGGGAGAGAGATAAGGGAAAAAGAGATAAGAGAAGAGATCTAAGAGGAGGTAAAAAGCATCATACCCGACCAAATCTGATTGAAGATAAGCGAACGGCCAGAATTTTATATCATGTGCATCGAAGGGATAAATTACGAAGAATGGCAGTATCAAATCAACATCCCCTGTCCTGTTAAACTTGTACGCGATCAGAATCAAGGGACTGATAGCAAACGTCAATATCAGGAATACGTTCAGAATATTCGACATCTTGATCACTACTCGCAAAAACTTAGTATCCTCCTTCAGTATTTGTTCTACACTCGCATCTCGCCTTCCAATGTTTAGAGTTTCAAGCTCTTTTAAATCACCAATAATGTTGTTAACTTCGTCCTCGTTTTTGACGAAGAAAAACCCTTTGAAATTGGCCATGAAGCTCAGGGTGATACAGGGAGCGATGTAGGTTAGCCCTACGATACTATTGCCAGCTGTTAGGGCTTGAACGAACCACCATATCCCACCAAGGAGGTCAGTGTTAAGCCAAAACAAGTTTAACAGGTACACACACCGATCTTTTAGTTTACGTAACGCACTCCTGTTTCTACCCTCTAGAGATATTCCCGCGCATTTAACGAGAAATTTTAAAGATGTCAAATGACTTTCTAGAAGATAAGCCTCGTCAGACATTTCGATTATTGCTTCTGATTGCTTCGAAAACTCTTTCAAACTGTTCTGATTTGTTATTTAATATGGTTCCTTAAATACAAATATTTCAGATTGTTTATTTTAATTGCCTATAATTATTATGCTTCAGTTATAATGTGATTTATTATTCAAGTTTTAATATCACGTAACATACAATTAAGGTTCGGATTTAGAATATTATAGTATTTTTTGTTGGAGATAACTATCGCTAGTGTTTTCTGTACATCCGTTTTTCCTAGATAGATTGTAGATTATATAAGGGTTGATAGACCATCTATACTTAGGAAATAGGTAAGGTATCTATAATCAATATAATAGGCTAGAAAAATGTTCTTTCTATTTCTAGTTAAAAGAAGAGACATTTTCAGAACATGCAGTTCTCCTGATGGTTAATGGTCACTGCTGCGCAAGGACATCTGTAATGAACCCAAGATAGGATCGAAGAAGCAAGAAAAATGTTGTTATAATTGAGGCAGAAATATGTGCGACGGTGGTGCCTCCAGAAGGTTCTACCGCCTTCAAAATTTACTCTAACAGTTAGTCAGAGAGACATACTTAACCGATGCGTTCCAACTTAGTCCTCAATATTTCAGAAGTGGCATATATTGAACCCATGTGCGTTTTGAGTCATATTCCATTGCAGAATTAACTTTTCGATGTGAATTTAAATTTTAAAATA